>CAFUXE010001059.1:37961-54143 GCA_903364295.1 Serranus cabrilla
CACACACACATCTCACATCTGTCTGCTTATATTTCCAGAAAAACTAAGAGAGAACAGAAATACTTTCACTGTTCTGCATCAGTTCTAAATGATGAAGAACTGAAGAAATGTGGTTTATAAATTCACATTTCTTCTGTCTGACTTGTTCCTGATTCCACAGAGCTGCAGGACTCAGAGATTTAGACACATTTTATATGTTGCAGAGGGAAATGTAGAAAGAGCAGACAACGCCCTGAAACAGCTGGTTGGGGTTCAGACGGTTCACTCCAAACAGCTTGGTGAGGAGGGGGAGTCATAATAATAACACTACAAAATACTTATAAAATAATTTACATTTGAAACAAATCTCAAAGTGTTACAAAGGCAGTCGGTTTTATCAGGAGGTAATCTGCAGCAGGCTTATTATTAATATCTGGCATGGATCCATTCAGCCGTGAGCCAGTGTGACGTGTTCAACATCAGCTGCAATCCTCCCCCCCTACATATGAACCCACAGAACAGAAGACAAACACTGCACTGTTTGCTTTGGATCATCGTTTAATCGTTTTTGTGATTTCATTCCATAAAAAACTTTTTTTTTAACAATGATTTAAAAACCCACACACCAACATTTCTCTTAAGAAAAAGCACAACATGAACACTTTCTGCATATATTTGATTATTGCTCATCATTTCATACATTCACTTATTGCATCAGACACAGCAGAGAGAAAAGACAGGAGCCACATCTTCTTGGGAAACTAACCATGTGTCTTGCAGCAAGTCTGTACTTGAAAATCATTTTAACACTGAGCTTTTAAATATCAATCACTCAATTTAGATGCATTTGGAGCATTGTGAAGGCTTTCTTTTAGCCAGCTATTACATCTGAAACCTTGTCTGCTGACGAATCAGGCGATTTGCAGAGAAGCAGGACAGTGCAACAGGGAAATTTAGCTTTAGGGAACTTTCTGTCACTTCAGCTAAATTAGAGAACTTATCATGACCTGAGTTCATTTATTTCGCAACAACAGCTACAGGAAGTGCAGCTTTAGACGGTGAACTTGCTGAGACCTCGGTAAGCAACACCCCCCCACATATATTTAGAGAGCGCAGCATCACGAGGTTTCAAAGACGTCTCATAAGGTGACAGTTTTGGGTTTGCAACAGTGTCACCACTCAAACTCACCAACTGTGTAAAGTCCAACCTGAGCCGACGTCCTGAAGATTATTGTCCAACTTGTGATTTATTGTCACTCTGTTGTGTGACCTGGTACAGACCTGCAGAGTCCAGCGCTGCATATTGCATTTGGCTATTATTCTTTCAATAAATGGTAAAACGTATTTCTGTCTAGAACTGAGTTTTTGCAAACAAACCATGTGTAGAATAAAAAAACCGGGGAGAGTGCAGGAGGCCAATCAAGCAGGACTCTGACCTGTGGGCCTGTGTCCCGAAGCTGTTTCAACCCTCTGGAGATATAACTCACGCCGGTGTGATCAGGTCATATGACCTGTTGATGCTGCAAAACCTGCAGCAGCTTCATCTAAATACTGACTGAAACAAACAGTTTCTGTCTGGTGATGATAAAAACCAGAGATAAGCTCAAACATATTTATATAGAATACAGAAGAGATGTTTCCTCTCTCCTTCCTTTCTAAATCAGATTTCATGTTTTTTTGTGATTAAAGTGTTGATCCAGTACGTCACAGTGAAAACTAATGATCAGGTCGTACAGCTGAGGCTGTGCAGAAAACACCAACATGGCACTGGAAACATTTTTGAACTGGCAGGATGAAAAGGAGTCAGAAACGGACAAAATGGCTCAGCCGAACACTTTACCTTCACCAGAGTTCAAAAACAGCTTCATATTCATACTGGTTCAGAAATGTGTCTGTGGTTTGCAGTAACATTCATTATTCTGGCGATGGGCTGACTTTAATATGTCAGCAACATAAGGAAATAAAACTTCTGTCCTGGAAAAGTTAGAATTCAAATTAGAACATTATTTAATAAGGTAATGCCTCAAATGCATATTTCAAATAACATTTCAGTAAGCATCTGATCAGCTGCAGTGAAAAGTGACCTTAACCCTGAGACAGAACTCGAGTCTGCAGCATCTTTGGTGAATGTTGATCATTCATCGTTTGAGATAATGCTCCAACAGACATCAACATTAGAAAACACTTCAGTCCAATTTTCTCCATGAAAAAGCAGGAAAGAATTTCCTATTTACAAACAGATTTCCCTGTTTCATGATTTTGACATCAGGTCAGTGAATCGTCAATTTGATGATTCAACATCACATATTTTTAATTGCATTCATTGAAAATTTCACAGATTCCTGAATCCAACCTGCGAATTCCTCTCCCACTGCCTGACTCAACAGCAACTCAACAATCTTCTTCACAAGCTCACATCCTGTCAGGCCAGGTCTGGATTTCTCCACCTCCTCTTTCACTTCCTGTGCCTTTTTCAGCATATCACTGGTGTAAGGCTCCCTCTTGTTGTTTTCAACCATGGCGTTGATCTTCTTCAGCAGCTCAGGCACCTGCGTGGTGTTCCTGCCAGTGTTGTCGAAACAATGATATCCAGTGACGTGTTTACGGATGAAGTTGCCCTTTAAGTCCTCGTCGGTGATCTCATATTCATCTCCAAAGGTGAACAAAGCCATCGTGTATTTTTGGGAATCTTCGCCAAAGATCTTTTGAATGATTTTCAGTGAATCCTCGTCTTCCTTTCCAAAACATTGCTTCAGCACAAACAGGAACACGTGAGGACCCGGAGCAGCTCTTGCAAAGAATTCCACGATGTCTTTCTTCACCTCGTCTTCTTCTTTCTCCGTGTTCATCACACCTGGAGTGTCGATGATGACCAGTTTTTGACCTCCGGACTCGACGGTTTCTATCCTGCACTCTGTTGTGTCTGAGGAGGGAGATGCTGCAGTTAAGGCAGGTCTTCCCAGGAGGGTGTTCATGGCCGAAGTCTTCCCACCCCCGGTCATTCCCACGAGCACAATCCTCAGCTCCGCCAACTCTGTAGGAGAATTTAGACAGTCATTATTATTAATTAGGTTAGATACAAAGGTGATCTGAGGCAGCTGAGTGCAGGTTATCATTATAAACGTTCAGAAAGTTCTGACATTATTTAACAGAAGTGAAGCAGGAAGTACTTTAACACTTTGATGTTCATGTAACTTTAAACTGACAGAAGCTGAAAATATCAGATGAAGGAAACAACCTCGTCCACTTCAATATGTTTTGGATTCTATCTTTATGGAAGATGGCTATTCTTGATCAGCAAAACCATATTAACATGGTGTTTTCATGACATATCAGTTTCATTTATTATCGTAATTTGACCTGAAGCTAGCTGGTTTAGCCAACACGAGTTATCATGAGCTGTCCAGTCCTCTGTGGTGCTGATGACACTGCTGCTCGTCACAGAGACGATGGAGGTTGAAATCATGTGTGGTCAAATAAAAACACTCCTCATGGAGTTCTCTATGATTACTCTGTGAGCTCGAGAAAACAAAAGACGTTTTCTGGTGAAAAATCTCATTAATTAAGATATCACTCTTTAGTCTTCCCAAGACGGTGAGTCTCGTTATCTGGCATTAAAAAAAATACCATTAATAATAACTGTAAGCATGTACAAGACACTTAAAAATGGTTTAAAGTAACATACATACATGCACTATGAGTTTAACAGGCACTGCAGCAGGACGTTAAAAATATTTAAATATACCACAAACTTTAGGATGTAGTGTTTAAGTTCACAGACGTCTGTATCTGTAATTATTCTTTGTTTTGCAAAATTCTGTCTGAATCACTAAAAAAATTGTAACCAAACAAGCAGTCAGTGCAGTAAGTTGAGTGATAAAGCTGATAAAGTTGGGATCAATCATGCAAATACTGATTTCATGAGCACTTTCACTGGATTTGTCCTTAAAGCTTCATCAAAGTTAATAAAACACATTCATATATAATTAATCTTTAAGTGGCTGAAGTTGTCAGAGTTGTTTGACATGTAAAGTTATCAATTCAAAAGATATTTACACACATAAAATATGCTTAAAACATTTCATTTAACAATACAATTATGCCAAATATAAATATTCTATATATATGAGAAATATAAATTATAAAATGCTGCAACTTTTGATCTTTAAAATGCAGCTCAGTAATGTGTAATACAACAAACAGGTTCTGTGAAGAGTGTAAAAGTAAGAAACAAACTCAACAGCTGAAGAAAACTTGCTCAGTAAAAGAATAAAAGTTCAAGCTTAAATAAAGTTTCTTTTGGACATCACTGATGTTGATGTGGCTTTAAACAGAAGTGAACAAAGAGGAGAATAATCTGTTGCCCTGCTGGTTTATCAAACACTGCAGTGAGTCAGAGGACTTTATATTAAATATACTCACCAGGTTCTGGAAGCCGGTCGGACATGTTTGCCTTGTGAATGCAGCTGATCTGTGATGTCTGGTTGCTGTTGAAGAGTTTGTCATTTCATCTTTATATATTATAAAGTCTGTGTAGTCCCCTCCCCTTAAACACATGTCATCTGTTACCTAGCCAGTTTGAGGAGAGAAGGCACAGACAGCCAACCAGTCACAAGTCAGAAAGCAAAGCTGCAAGCAGCAAATCAGGGCCAAACAACTGTGCATGTAACAGAGTACAGTTTATGTTGGCCTGACCACCAGTTCACTGCACATTTCACTTACATTCATCCCCAAGTTTACACTGTTTTTGCATTGAATTTTGTTTTTCATACATTTTTGTCTCTTTGCATGTAACAACTCACCAAAACGTTCTCAACGATCTTGTCGTCAGTCGCCGACGCACAAGTCCCCCTTTAGCCTCCGTTCCATTTACATGCAGAGTGCTTTTTCAAAAGAAACTTCTGTCTTCCCAGTAGGTAACGTTAGAAAATAAAACCACTTGAAGGTAAAAGAAGGGACCCGATGTCACTATCAGACCGGTATCTGCTGCACAGAACATCACGTAGATCTGTCATCATATCACCACACTTTGTTGGACGATAAATTCTCCCAGAAGTAACAGCAATAAACGATTTTAAGGCACTTCATTACCACTGATAAAATGATGATATCTTGCACATATGCAGTTTTTTAAGATGAGTTGACTTCTGATTGTGTGTTCACAGGAAACTGTTTACATTTATTCATTGAAACCACTTGACTTAAGTTAGAGCGTAGAAACAGCGTCTTCCACACTAAACTACTGAACACAGTTGTGCAGGTCGACTCAGTGACACAAACACCAAAAAATCCAGAGTTTGTTTGACCAATCCGACACCTTTCAGCACATTATTCCTCTTATGTTACATAATTCCTCTGAGCTTCTAATATAGGAAAGATCAGCGGGTCTTATAAAGACACTGAAGGTGCCTAAAGCATCAGAAACAGTTGCTGGACAGTGACAAACTGTTTTTATCGGAGGAGTTGGAACTTACAGCTAGATGAAATTTGTAGTATGAATTTGAAGGCACCTGATAACTAGAATCCTGCCGGACTAATGAAGGCAACAAACCTGGCATCGAACAAATTCTCTAATGCATGTTAGTCTGGAACCTCTCAAAACTGCCTCTGAATAGATCTACAACCAACCAGAGCAACAAAACTTCACCTCCCACCAATCGATGACAGTGTGTGATCTCAGACACATGCAAGTTGTGGCGGTTCCTAGTCTGTTTTCAAGAAATACACAACTTAGTACCAGAGTCATGATTCATATCTCAGCACTGCCTCATTTCACAGTCTGATCTGAATGTCCTGAGGTGCACTGGACAATCATCTGCCAGAGCAAACACCAATGAGCTCGACAGATTCGTCTGGTTGTTCGGCAATACACAAGTAGTTTACTAACTACCATGCAGGACAAATCTTGACCAAACCTGTCCAGACTCAGAGGTAAAGGTGCGCACTGTTTCAGTAGCAACCACCAGGCCTGAAGGACCTAAAGGATTGCTTCATGTCATCAACCATCTGATCCAGCACCCTGGAAGGTATGCCGGTGACTCCAGAAGGAAGGTCGGCTGCAGGAACAGGAAACAGAGTGGTTCCTCTACTGGTGAGCTGGTGATCCACACACAGAATTGAGGCTGTCCTTCTTTTGGCCCCTGTTGGCCCTTTAAGGTCCTTGTTGGTGTGTCAGTCTGGCAAGGCCTGAGGTAAACACACCACCCGTTCTCTCTTTTGAAATTTCCACCTGGGGTAGCACTCGAGTCCCTCATAGGGTCAGTATGCAAGATGATGGTGAGATGACAAAGCAGAATTCTTGAGTTGGGTTTCGGAGTAGCACTTGAAAGTCAAAGACGTGTTGTTCCTCCACTGTCCTTCATAGTGAAACAAACTGGGGCATTTCACTATAACACAGACAGACTTTCTGCTGGAGTGGTCTGTGTTTTGGTTTGTACCTGTTTGTTCTTCTTTCTTTGTTTCCTTGTAGCAACCGCCTGATCTCAGGTTGCGCTGGGAGGTCCAGCACACCTGTGCTCAGTTACTATATGTGCTGGTAGTGGTACTTTGTGGTAGTAGTTGTATTTTAAAGAGACTCCAGGTTAGTTTTGTGTTTGTTTATCATCAGTTTCATTTAGTTATCGCTTTCTATTTAGAAGTATTTTTCAGTTTTGTATATAATTTTCCTGTATTGATTAAATATTGGATTTTTTGTTGTTTATACAGTTTTTTTCCTTTTAGCCCTGGGTTAATTACAACATCAATGGTTAAACGGGGATGTAACGTAAATGGGGGCTCGTTCGTAATCATTTGTAAAAAAGTAAACCAGTAGTTGAGTTATTGTTTGGCGGGTCTGGTAAATATCATCTCTGCTAAGTATTTATTTTTGGTCTGATTAAATGGCTCCTTCAGTCCAGGCAGATGTTTCCAGCTGTGTGTGTCCAGAGAAGTGGCCTTTCCAAAGTAATCCATGTCCTGCAAATAAATTATTCTTACACATCTGTAAAAGAACATTGTCAGTGGAAGCAGAGGGAACAAACATAAGTGTTTCTTAAACTGGATGGGCAGGACAACTGAGGTAACATGTTGATTCACATCATTCCCATAAACGCCTCAATGACAGCAAATCCAGGAACCGTGAGCGTGTGATGCAAGCTTCACAGGTTTTCCCACACAAACGGTTTGGGTACAAACAGACAGAAAGGAAGAGACAAAATGTTTCAACCAAACTGATCATCTGTATTGTCTCAACTGAATCTGTATTTTGAGTAAATCCCACTTTTGTTCTCCTCCAAATTTTTCCAAGATTTTCTACCAAAGGACACAAACCAAACACCAAACTGCCCTCTACCAGTTGATAGCTGCCAAATTTCACACACATCATACGAGTCATTTGGAGCCAGAAAAATGGCCAAACTGCAAAGTCATCGCAGCTGGCTTTGTGCTCTGTAGGCTTTGTGCAAATGCATCGCCTATCTTGATTTCTAACCAGTTAATCAGAGCATGTTCAGAGAGTCTCTGGAACAGACCCGGAGAATAAACCGGGTGTTATTTGGGTTTAATAGAGGTGAGTGATAAGCTCAACCAGCTTTTATCACCGTCAATACTGATAAGATCCTTACAATAGGTTTCTGTGTCACGTCCTTCCAAAGTTCCTCAGAACAGAGAAATAAACACTGTGATAAACTATTGTTGTGTTTCCTGAGTGTGAAAGTGCTCGTCATATTTAAAGTATGAGGAGTCACTCCTCAGTGATATTTATCTCTCAAACTTTGGCTGAACTCAATTCCCCTCTGAGCCTCCGAGACGGGAGAGTTTCAGTCCAGGACTAGGCGTAAACAAAGACAGTCTTAGATTTAATTTGTCTTCCCAGGACTAATGTGCAGCGAGGCCTACATGATCAGAGCTGGACTGATGCAATGCCTCATGGGAGTCATGAGATGATCTGTATGTCCCCCTCCCTGTCTCTGCTCGGCGCTCTGACTCTGCTCTCTTTCCGTTCTGTGCTCAGTGTGGCAGGGCAGGAAATCGCCTGCGCAGTTTAGGAAAGTTGGTTGAAAAACATCAACAGATAACTATGGGACCATGAAATACTGTTTGGTTTGAAGTAAACAGGACTAAGAGTCGACAGTAGGTCCCAGTACTAGGATGAAGGAGTATCCAGTAGTTATTGTACTTTTACAAGTACAAAAGTCTCACTGCCTGTACTTCAGATGAATGAAAAACCTCATTGGGTGGCTCTGTTCTGTAAATCTGTTTCTCACAAATACAGCAATTAGTTTTTGTCTTCACCTGTGGTCTAAATAACCACTTCTGCTGCTTTGCATCTGTTGTTAAAGTTCCAGATACGTCAGGAAGCCAAACGCCATCATGTCTGGATTAATAACATCCTACAAAGAGTGCAAGCAGCTCTGTGTCTGGATGATGCCAGTACACTAATACATCAGTATGAAGCCAGAATAAAGTGATTTATCTGTGATTTACTGTCGGTAAATGGATCCAAGGGATGCTGAAATAACTCCAACATGATGCTAATGTGGAAAAAGTCTGTTCACTGTTAAAATGTCTGTTTTCTGCATATCGGTTGGATCAGGGCTATGCTGTGCAGCAGATAGTCACAAAGAACTCCCAGATAAGCTGGGTAAAATTTGTAGTATCAAGTTTTTATGGCGACACTTTTACCTCATTAAAATGGTTAATGAATACCAGAGATATCAAAACTGTCAGGTACATCACACGAGGTCTCGGTGAAAGATCAAATAAAAATGTAATAAATCTGAAAGGACAAAGACACGCTGACTCGTCATCACAGCCCAATCTGACTCCGACTGATAAGACTCCTCAGAAATAGGTGGTACACTATCAGTAGTTTCTGCCTTAACTTGTAATTACTGCAACACAATGACTGTGCATCACTCTGCATTGTGTTTGCCAGCTCAGAGTCAACAACTCAGCCAAAATTGCCTAATTGCAAGTGCCAGAGATTTGTTTGAGGTCATTTAGGAACTGTGTCTCCATTATATAAGTGGTGCTGATAAGATTCCTCAGAATCTGGTGCAAACTGCCAAACGTAATAAGATTCCAGAGAATATACAGGACTGTGTGTTTGTTAAGGTGAACTGCTTTCAGACTTGATAAAACAGCTCAACAATGTGGTAAAAGCTATAAAACCAGAACAGAGGATAGGTTGTCTATCAGTGCTTTTTCTCTGTCACTATGATCTTTTCATTTCCCGAGAAGAAAGTCTCCAACGAGCCAAAATATCTCTCAGCTTCTTTCTGTTTCTCTGGGCCATTTAACCTCCTGATGACTGATTGTGCAACACTCAAACCAAACAGGAAACACCTCCTCCCTCTGGCTCAGGATTCAGGGGTTTTCACGAACCACAGCTTTTCAGAGGTCAATCTACAAACATGTGGCCACAAAGAGCTCCGAACCGAAGCTGAACGTTCAAACTGCAGAGGCAGAATGTGCAGGAACAGAAGATCACCACTCTGTAAGATTCAATTTGGAGGGCCTGTCAGGGACATGGTTTGAAAAACAATCTAACAGATGATCAGGATGATTGTAACACCAGTAACACTCACCTGTCACTATCTGTAGCGAGTTGAACAAATTCCAGTAAATTGAAGATTTAGCAGGACATGTTGAAACACATTGTGTATGTTCATTATGTCCACTAGTACAATTAATACTGGGTTCGTTTATTGGACAAGTTAATAGGTTAGTTGGTTACGTTTTTCTTGCTGACAGTTTCGGCGACAAAGCTTCCGCCTTCGTCAGACTCTGACGAAGGGCCTTTTATGGCCCAAAAAACATACAGTTGAGAGGCCAAAACCTTCCCTTGAAGCCAAATTGATATAAATGTCAATGAAACCCCAAAAAATTCAACTCAATGTGAACTGAACATAAATTGACCTGTTCCTGCAGCTTCTATTGGGTGATGAGATTCCTCAGAAGATAAATAAACTCTCAGGTGTTTGAACATGTCGCAGAACTAAACAAACATTCCTTTTCATCTTCCAAAGAACTCTGTAAAGCTGCCAGAGACCCGCCCAGAGGCTCAGGCAGGGTTTACCGTATCTGAGGCCGGCCACTCCGCTCTAGCTCAGCTTGGAAAGGCTCAAGGTGAAGGTGGCCTACAGTACACATTTCATGGTCGATTGTAGACCATAGCAGTGGCGTGCAGTCTTTTTGAAGGGCAGGGGCGAAAAGACAAAAAGGGGCACTTTAGGTACGTTTTTGCCTCCCAAGAGGGCAGTTTAAGGGGAAAGTAATGCACTGACGACAGTAACCAGCTCTACCCCAGTGTACACATGCCGCAGTAATCAGAAACCTCACAGCCTCAGACCCCGTCACTCTGAGGAAACAAAAGACCTCCTTGGTCCATGCAACAACCTGCAGCTCACCAAGTTTAATGAAAATCTGCCTGTAATGAATCAGTGATAAACAATTAACAGATAAAGATTTTACTCCAATACTGTCAGAAAAAAAACGAGACCATTTCTGGTGTTTTACTTGAATACGCATATTTTCTGCTACTTTAAATGTCTGTTTTATTTACGTTTTAGACAACATAACAGCGTGACACGGATACATTAACTGGCAGCACCTCTGGAACTGATCACAGCAGGAGTTTCTCTGAGTCTGAATGTTTCTGGAGGAGTTTTTGAATATTATCTATTCTCAAGTGATTAAAACTGTAAGATTGAGCACCAAATCTGTGCAATAAATGGTGTCAAATCAAAACTCATGAGACATCATCAAGCATGAGAATGGACTTCAAACTCATATCTTAATGTTATGAACACTTTAAAATGTAGAATTTGAATAACACCTCATACATGTCCACCTGAAGCATGTCCATTTAACAAACATTAAATATTGATAACAAATACTCTGCAAACAGAATAATCAGATTGTAATGAAACACCACAGAGGAAGAGTCTGTTTGGAAGCTTCATGTGGGCAGTTTATTTAATGAGCTGCTGCCCTCTGGTGGCCACAGAGGGAAACACTTTGCTTTGATCTAATATGAACATTAAACTTTACTAACAGTGAACAGTTTTTAGCTTCTGTGGGCTTTTTCTACTCCACAGAAGAAACAAATAACAAAATGAATGAGTTTTATTGAGTTATGTCTTTGTACTGTTATACTGAAAATACTGAAATACTGCACTACATTTGTGTAGTTTAATCCTCAGCAGTACATCATATCCTGTAAAATCAGGGTGTGTTAGTAGATTGGCCGATAGATTAAATATCTGTTTGGCTGAGGGTCAAGATGTTTTATTTATATTCAACAGTGTTTATAACATTAAAGTCCGGGTAAAGCAAACATGTACTTGTGAAGTTGTGAAGTTTTGCAAACCATAGAAAAATGTCTTCTGAAACATCCAGCCAAAAGTGTGGAAAATGAACCCTCCGGTCAAATTGTCCCGTGTTAAAGTTAAAAAAATAAATAGTTAAAAGTATTTTTTCAGTATGAAACTTCTTCTGCGTGGCTAAACAAATTTAATCAGCATATATGGTGAAAATGGTTCATTTTGCATATGCGCATACTTTTCATGTAAAACTATTGTATATGTAGATTAAAAAAGTTTTAACCTGCATTTTTTATGAAAAACAAGTGAATTCTCCTCATTGTACCATGATCTGTGAGAGGTAAAGAATGCCACTGCACAGAATATGGATTGTATGAGATATAAAAAATGTTTATTGGGATTTTTGGTTTCTGACACTTTTGTATAATTAAACATGCCCCAGGTCAAACTGACCCACCAACATTATAACTGTCGCTGAGAAACAGGGTTAAGTTTAAAATAGTGTAAAATGAGCAGTCCTCTCTGCTCTGAGCCTCCGGGCGCGTTACGGCGGGAGGCGCTGAAGCCACGCCCACTCGCGGGAAGGCGCGGCCCCGCTCGTGCACCTGCTAAATGAATGCTCCGTCACACGTCATTAATCTGCCGTTGCTATGGCCGCTAACACAGTTAGCCGTAGCCTAGCTGAGCTAACGTTAGCTTCGGCAAACTTGTATCAACATAAGCATTAACATTAGCACAGTTGGTAGAGAGGTCCCTCAGTAAAATCACCAGGGAGATTTTAACACAAGTACATAAGGCAACTTCCACCTACCGGTGGGCTGGTGCCGGTGATGGCAGGAGAGCCTGATGTTGGTGTTAGCGGAGGATGGAGGCCGGAGAGAGGGACGGGTGGCTCAGCTCCACTTACCAGAACCAACAGTTTCCAATAAATCCCAGCTGTCTCCGGTGAAAGTTATGGAAACTATCCGTAAAAAGTAGAGTGCAGAGGCGGCTGTAGCTGGTGACCCTCAGCTCTCCATCAACACGGCTTTTCACAAATAAAATCCACTTCTTCTTCATGTCGTCATTTTGGGGATTTTTAAAAAGCGTGACCGAATTTGGGGATAAACCTGACATCCAGGGATGATGGATCTTCTATGAAACGATGGAGACATTGCTAGCTAGCTAACTGCAGGCGATGAAAGTTGTTGTCAAGCTCAACTCAGTCGCGAGCGGGAGAACCGCTAATACTGCGCCACCTATCACAGAGTGTTAGGGGCGGGGTTTATGCAAATGAGCTCCCCGTGCGTCATGGTTGGAACCACTCCAACTTTATTTATAAAGCGCTTTATAACAACCACAAGGGGTCAAACTCCTAAATAAAGTCATAAACAGTTTTCAAGTTTTTAACATGTTTTCAGCTATTATTTTGTATCTTCTTCAACATATTTTCAAACAAATCTCAGAATTCAGACTTTAAAATATGAGTCTGTGCTCATGCTTATCTATATCTCATAAGTTGTTGCAGCAATGTTTTGGGTTGATACCATTTATTGCTAAATCTAACCATTTATTAACTCAAAAAAATTGATTAAAATGTATAAACTCCCTCCAGAGTCCCACATTCAGAGACAGACACCTTCAGAGCAGCAGAGATGTGATTATCCAAGAGGTCACAGCATCTCATTCTATACACTGAGCTCAAGTTTCACTAACTAACATCATTACACAGGAACAACATTAAAGAGTTTATGCAACTCACACATGGTTAGACTCAAACACAGCAGGAACAGTAACTGTCCTGTTGTATCTCTTCTCTCCTGATCCTGAAGTGGCATAAAGTGGACATGTCAGCTCTCTATTATTTTGGAGAGATATTTTGTTATTCTGTTGTATAAGTTTCATATAAAATTAAAACACTTGTTTACTCACTAGAAACACCTTGTAGTATATTGTTGGGTTTACTAATTAGCTGGTTCTGATTGCTAACCCTACCTTCATCGTCAGTAGTAGTGTTTGGTAGCCACTGCAGGTTTCTGTCTAAATCATGTGAGTGGGTGTGTCCCAGATGGACAGATAGGAGGGAGTAACTGCAAGACTTTATTTTGATCACAGACGAGGAACATGACACAGGCACTTCTGCAGAGTGTGAGTTAAACTATATAAATATTATAAACTAACATTCATCATCACACAGAGGCATTAACGTTTCAGTCAGAACACCAACAGCCAAACTGTTTAGAAACATAATCATAACTGTATAACTACATTGTTTTATTTGTGTATTTATTTTCTGTGTGTAGCCCTTAAAGGTCTACAGCTTACATTTTATTATGAAAACTTTGAACTAGTCAGGCCGGTTTATCAGGCGCCTGAGTGCATAAGATAAAAACATGATCAAAGTTAGATTTTTCATTGAAACATAAGGTAGTTTGGACCTTATTCTTATTTCTGGAAGGAAAGAAGTTTTATTTGTTTCGATCTTTATATTATTTCGTTCTTTGTGAGCTCTTATGAGTATCTGTGTCAGTGCCGTGTTTCCTGACAGCTGTCCTTGTGTTATTGCAGAGGACTGTACTGATCCACATGTGAAGCTGCTTTCACAATGGATCTCTGTGAGCAGAGCGGAGTGGACATCTGCACAGGCCACCAGAAAGAAAGGTCGGAGTATTTAATCACTCTGTCACTGCCCTTCTTCTGAACTAAACACATTAAAAAAAACTAAAATACTGAACTGAACACAGACTAAACTGAAAGAAATCTAACTCCTGGTCAGCATGCCTCTGATACAGTATGGCAGACAGAGATAGTCTGTAATAGTTGGACTTTAAAACAATTGAAGTCCACAGTGTTCTTAGTGATACTACCATCAAATGGCACAATAGTAAAAAACAACAACGTAGAACCACCAGGACAGCCAGTTTCCTTCTATTGACCTTTGACCTTTGTGTTGGTAGCAGTGGAGAGCTGCAGGACCAGAGACCAGATTCTGCAGCAGCCAGCTGTGTGTCAGTGAAGACCAACAGGTCCAAAGGAGAGCCTCCATGTTTCAGCAACAAGCCACCAACAGCTGACAAGTAAGATGATGAATTATCACGACAGCGACACCATATTGCTGAATGCAACAATCAACATTTAAAACACCTTGTTAATGTTGTAATATGGCTCGGTTTAGGCGCCAAAAACACCTGGATGAGTAACGGTTCGACTAAGGTTCAAAGAACAGCATCAGGCTTAAAAGAAACACTGATTCCTGACATCATTTCCAAAAACGGAGCATAAATAACAGCCTCCTGGTTCAAAGTCCGTGGCTGGTTTGTGACAGAACACCCTGAACCTCCACACTGATGCTGAGTAACATTTGGTGGTTTTAGCATCTTTTAAATGATTCTTAATCTGGTATCATTAATGATCTCATCACCAGATGTAACCAAAGTTAAAAAAAGAACTTTAAAGATCCTCCATAAACTGTCTTTTTTTTTTTTATAACTTTAGTTTTTATTGTTGTTTCAAATACCGGTACATAGTGATTTATGTATACAGATCTCAACTCCATAAACTGTCTTGACTGAACTTCCATTGCATTCTAGCTTACTAAAATAGCAGCATATGTACATTCATTGACCTTTGACCTTTGTGTTGGTAGCAGTGGAGAGCTGCAGGACCAGAGACCAGATTCTGCAGCAGCCAGCTGTGTGTCAGTGAAGACCAACAGGTCAATAGAAGAGCCTCCATATTTCAGCAACAAGCCACCACCAGCTGACAAGTAAGAAGATGAATTATCACGATAGTGACACCAGGAACCAAGTTCCTTTCACACATTGGAGTAAAGAGATGAGCTGATGGCAGGATGTTTATTATGTAAAAAACACTAATTGCTGTTGTGGACGTCTCAGGATTTCAGCAAATGATTAAAGTACTTGAGCTGCACTATTATATCCACTTTGTCTTCACTTCAGAAACAAAGTCATCCCTGAACTTCACGAGCAGATATGACAGGAAATTGTCAGAGAACGCTCCGTCAGATTATTCTTTCAATTAAGTGAACAGTAAATCAACAGAGTACCAGGGATGATACAAAAAATAAAAAGATGTCAGCTCCATTGCTGACGTCTTCACCCAGATCAACTACTTCCTGCATGTCATGTATTAAAACCAATTTCTACTCTGCTTTGGGATTTTTCTGTGACAAGTTCAAGTTTTGAACTGCCGACACTTCCTTTGTACTCCACACTAAACTGGTCAAAGTTCCACAATCGATATATGGTCCTTGTTATCCTGTGGGATCCCTCAAACTGTTTTACAAAGTGAACAGTCGGATCAAACGTGATCAGCTGCTGTGAGGTTTATGAGAGTTGGGACCCTTTCAGGGTCAGTACTTTGGATGTAATGGTTCGACCGTTGACTCGTCCTCCTGAAACTCAGTTCTGTCATTGTATCATCATCTCAGAACTCCTTTAGAAAGCTGTTTCCAGGTTTATGTCTCTAAATTTCCCTAAACTTGATGTTTTCTCTGCAGAGTCCAGCAGCAGAGCTCAGAGGGCCTCAGTGGTCAGTCTGCCCCACAGCATCAAACACATCTGGACTCCATATTTATGGTGTGTACATGTACAAACAAACCTTTCGCTATAAACTACAGATTAATGCTAAACCACCGTTCAGGTCCTAACAGTCTACATGCTGCTCTGTTTGGACCAGCAGGCCTTCAGACTGACAGATGATCCACATGTTGAGAGCTTTAAACTAAATGTTCATTTCATTCTGTTCCAGCTGCTGGAGGAGAACATCGTCACTTTTGTGAACAACGAGCTGAAGAAGATCCAGAAGGTCCTGAGTCCAGATTACCCAGAATGCTTAGAGAGTCAGAGGGAGGATGAGGAGGTGTTGGAGGGTGAGGATGAGGAGCAGAGGAGGAGCAGCA
>CAFUXE010001059.1:165177-175322 GCA_903364295.1 Serranus cabrilla
CAGCGAGACAGCGAGTCAGTCAGCGTGTCAGTGAGTCAGTCAGTGAGTCAACGAGTCAGCGAGTCACTCAGCGAGTCAGCGGATCAAAGGAACGAAGTCAGGAGACGTTAACAACTAAATAAAAGTGCTGGTTTTAAAAAAAGAAAACAGGAAATATGTGATCATATAAAATATAATAAAAACTATAACAAGCAATAAAAAATAATTATTTATATTTAAAAAATGAATAAATACAGGAAGTGAATCTTACAGAGCAATATATGAAGAATAATCTGAAAATTAAATGTATTTTTATATTTATATTTCTTACTATATTTGATATTTGCAGGATTTGAGGAATAAACGATCTTTTTGTTTGTGTTTCCGACAGACGAGCCGATCGTGGTTCCGAGGAGCGGCCGCTCCACCAGAGTCCCCGTGTCCAGCGTCCTCATCTGAGCGCGTCGTCTGCCGTGCAGAACGCTGTGACACCTTTATTTTTTTATTTTTTATGGTTTTCCTGGGAACGCTGCAGACGCCAGGCGGGATTCTTTGGACTGTGAGGAGGAAACGGAGCGGACGAGCAGGTTTTCTCCTCAGGAGAAGCTTCGTTTTAATGACACTAATGTTCCCACAGAGCGGAAAACAAACATATTTTATTCATCTGTTCCTCCTTTTATTCAAACGTTCCCGCTGTTTTTAAAGGGAGTTTCTGTTTTCAGAGCCGGGACTTTTTATTTTTTAAACGCGCTGCGGGACATTTTGAGTTATTTAAAAATGATAAAAAAAGGAAAAAAAATCTTTTAAATGAATGTTAATAATCAAAGTTCTTTGTTAACCTCAAATTATTTTAGCAAATCTTTTTTGTGAACTTATTAAATGAGAATTAACTTGTCATGGAAATGTTTTATTATTATTATTATTATTATTATTGAAGTATCGTTTTGGGATGTTTTTACAAGAAAAACACGATAAATTTGTTCTTTACAGAGCAGCCGAAACAAGAAAAAAATCAAATAAAAAATAGAATATTAAAATAAATAAATACTATAAGTTGTGTTCTTCACTAAGGACACAAAAACATTCAAACAAATAACATAAATGAATGAATGAATAGGAAAAATATCTAAAATTAATTCTAATATTCAAAGTTGTTTGTTACTTTGTTGGTATTTTTTTGTGAACATGAAATGTGTCCAAATATTTTCTATTAATATAAAAGTTTCTTATTTGTTTTAGATTTAAGGAAAACTAACATTTAATATTTATTTAGTCACAAACACACAAACAAATAATAAATAGAAGAATATATCGTAAAACATAATATCAATGAAACATTTAAAACCAGCGAAACAAGTAATCACACGAATGAACCAGAAACTAGAAAATTAGTGAATAAAGCAGCAAAATAATTTACTGCAGCAGTTTTTATTGTTTATTTCTCAGATGAGCTGAAAGTTTTTAATTCAGCTCAAAAATTATTAAAAATGTTTAAAAGAATTAATCAGAAATGTAACTAAGTACATTTACTCAACTACTGTTCTTCAGTTCAATATTTTATATCAATATTTTTTATTATACTTTATTATTTTATTATTAGATTCACTATTTACTGTTTATCTTTAGTTCAATTTGTATTTGTATTATATTTTTTTATTATACTTTAATTATGTTTTATATTTATTTTTAGATTCACTATTTAATATTTTTCTATAGTTCAATTTTTTATTTATCAGAATTACAAAAAAATATTTAAAAAAACTCCAGAATCAATAAAACATTCAGACTCGGAGACGACAAAACAGGCAGAAACTTAGAGGAAGTGACGTGAAGCTTCACAGAGATTTGATCAGCAGCTGATGAGCAGAGTGATAACGAGGGGTTAATTAGTGATAGTTTAGACATTAAACACACAAACTGATCCTGAAGCTGCTGCTCGTCTCGCTGCAGCGCTGCTCGGCCTTCAGAGCTTCAGAGCTTCGGCTTCCTCCCGCCGTGTGGTTTCCTGTTTGCAGGTGGGAGGATGTCGAGGCGGTTGCTGCAGCGTTCAGGCGGCGCTGCAGCTTCGCGCCTCCTGATTGGTTCGAGCTGTTGGTGTGAAACTGTCGTCTGCAGCCTGCAGCCCACACGGTGAGTCACCTGCAGACGCTTCAGAGCGTCAGAGGAGCTGACTGAGACCTGACTGATCTGTTCTTACAGGAAGAAGAAGAAGAAGAAGAAGGTGCTTGGGCGCGGCGTGGAGCAGACATGGCCGCCGGTCGGTTCCAGTAGGCGCCTCATGTGGATCCTGCAGCCGAAGCTCCGTCCTCTCGTCTCCTGCAGGTGAGCCGCCGCCGCCGCCGTCCGTCCATCGAGCCGCCGCCGCTCGTCTCACAGGGCGGGAAAAGGTCCAAATGTCCAAACTTTCTGACTTCAGTAAAGTTGGAAACATAAAAGTTTCCATCCGAACAGTTACTGCGAGCTGCAACATGATTTTCATCACAATAACCACAATTTTTAAGCTGCAGCAGAACTAAAATCCTCGACACACACATGAGTTATTCTTGGTCGAAGCTGCTCCAACTGATGTTTTAGGAAAATCTGCTTTTATGTGATTTTTTTCGTCCAAGAAGTCTCTCTACAACTTAAAAAAAAGTTCGTACAAAAGTGGAAATGATCACAAACTGAGGAGCAGATATGGAAGATTGTTGCCGTGTTCTGATCTGCAGCTTTATAATCTTTAACATCTCCACAGAAACAAGGATCCGTTCGGTTTAATAAACCCGGAGACACGCTGAGCTTCTCTGCAGGAGGAAACAGTTTCACAGGTTGAACCTGTTTCACCAGCAGATGAGAACTCGTGATTCTCGTCTCATCAGCTGCCTTTAAAATATGTATTTTAAACCGTAAACAGACTCTGTGGACTCCCTGTGTGTTCCACGTGTTGGCTGAACTCATAAAGTGAATTTATTCTCCACATTTCGACTTTTTTCTCAAAGTGCACGATTACTTTTTTCCTCCTCTTGATCCTCTTCCGGAGTTCCCAGCATGCACCTGGAGGCGCTGCGTGGCGTCACTTTTAATTCTCTCAGGCGACAGTTTACGTAGTTGTGTATACTTTTGTATTTTCTCACTTTCTGTGCAACAAACAGCCGTAACTTGTTTAAAAATGAAGGAAACGATCGTTTAAAGTGCTGAAATACATGATTTAAAAAGAGTAAAAGTACTTTATTACATGTAAAAGTCACAATCAGCTAATCCGCAAATTATTTTCTCAAATAATTAATAATTTTTTTGTATATAAAATGTCTGAAAATAGAGAAAAATGTGCAACAATTTACTGCGAAGAAATTAAAAAAAAAAAATCGTGCAAAGTAACGAAGTACATTTACTCCAAAAACGGAGAAAACGATAATTTAAAGTGATTAAATACGATTATTTCATTATCGATGAATCTGATTATTTTCTAGATGAATCATCTCGTTTATAAAATGTCCCCAAAATATTTGATTTGATATAAAACAGAATAAAAAAGGAAATTCACATTTAAAAACACTGACAAATAATAATTATATAACTAAATATCATCTTTGAGATTCATTTGACTTCATATTTGTTGTTTTTATGAGAGAATAAATGGTTTTCAGGTTGGAGGATGATGTTTTAGTTACTGTGCAGGAAACAGATGTGATGATAGTTTAATGTAATAATAATAATAATGAGTCTGATCTTTAATGGTGCAGAGTCACAGTCACAGTTTTCTGCACCAGATTTAAGAGCGATGGATTATTATCAGGTCACATGACGCCTTCATGACGTTGTGTTTCCTGCAGAAGCTTCAAATAAAGTTTGACGACGATAAAACAAGTGAAACTGGAGATAAGATCAAATATATTTAATTTTCTCCTCTGAGATGTTGGATTTAGAAACAATATTTATCATTTTTCACTGAGAGGAAAAAAACAACAAACGAATAAAACAAAACAAAAAAACACAAAAATAAAACTTAAACAAGGAAATATTAATAAATACAAATAACAGAAAAGTAAAACTGGAGATAAGATCAAATATATTTAGTATAAAATATAGAACTAAATGTTCTCCTCATTTTTAAATGTGGAAACAACAACAACAGATTTTGAAACAACAAAAAAAAACAAAGAAAGATAAATACTTTAAAAAGAAAAAAAAAGTTAAAAGGAAAAACAGCAACAAAAAAACATTAACAAGGAAAAAAATATATATAAATAAAAAAAAACAGTATAAAGATATAGAAAAAGATAATTTTTAGAATTGTTTGGAATAAAAATAATGATCAGATTGATTTCGAGTGTTTTAATTTTTATTTTTAAAAGAGACAAAACTTTAAAGAAGAAGAGTTGAAGGGAAATAAAAAATAAAAATGTTTATCTGCTATTTGGACAAACTATTTAATAAGTAATAAATAAATAAAGAATTATTATTTAATAATGAATTAATAATTGTTGCTCTTCCTTCAGTTTGAATGTTTTTTTTTCTCAGAGTTGTTTAAAGAATTAGCATCTTTAACTGTTAAACTGAAGTAATACTTTTGTTTCTGCTGTGAGGTGTCAGTGAAGCTCTGACTGTGTCAGTGTCGTTTCCATGTGAGTAAGTTCAGGTTCTCAGAGGAAAGAAAACGAAGCGCAGCAGCGTGTTCGTGGTGCCACGTGCGAGGCGGGTTTCCTTCCTGTGTGACGCATCTCTGTGATCAGCATCATGTTGTTCCTCTGAAGCCTCAGGAAGGAAAAAACAGCAGAAATCTAACAAAACGGAGCCTCTTTAACTCCTGTTTTAACCTCTAACTCAGACGATCTGAAGCCGCTCGCTCACGTCGTCCAAAAAATCTATTTATTGTGCAGAAAACAGACGTCTGAAGGTGATTTATCAGTTTATTAAATGCTGATAACTTCAATTAAAATACTTTAAACACAGTTAAATGTATTTATTTAGTGGTGAAAAGTGACAGGTTCAGATAAGAAAATAAAGTATAATGTACATATTATAACATGTTAAAATAAAACTTTATTGATCCTTTTGGGAGAAATCACAGATGCTTCAGAGTTTAACAGTGAGTTTGGAAAATTAAGGTTGTCCAAAAAAATCGATTAATTGTGCAGAAAACAGACTATATTTCCACATTTTTAAAACGTTTTTTTGTCTTTGTATTTCCACATTTGTTTATTTATATTAGTTTATTATTAGTTTCATTGATTAATTTATCTTTTTATTTATTTTTAGTTATATTTCCACATTTGTTTATTCTTATATTCATTTCTTTATATTTCCTTATTTAAAAAAAAAATTTTTGTCTTTTTACTTCCACTTTTGTTTATAATAAGTTTCATTGATTTATTTATCTTTTTATTTATTTGTAGTTATATTTCCACAGTCATGAGAAACATTTTTTTGTGACATTTTATCATTTAAGTTTCATCACGACCCATTAATGACTCATCGAGATATTTGCGTCCAAACCAAAGATTTTATCCTGAATAAAACGTCTGTTGTCCTGTCAGATAAACATGGCCGTCTCCTGGCTGTTCGGGGTTTTGGCGGCCGCCCTCTTCGTCTCCATGGTGCTCCTGGCCGTCGTGTGTCTGCAGTGCCGCAGCCGAGGCCCTCTGGGTGAGATCTCAGCACACTCACAGCGACCTGAGTGTCACTTCCTGTGGTTTGAACCAGACGCCACCTTTCTGCTTTCAGCTTTTATATTCAAATAACATTTCACTCACATGAAGTCATCGTTGTTGTTTCCCAACAGTCTCCATCAGGCAGGGGAACTCCTCCGAGGAGTACATGCCGTGAGTCTCTCTCTGCTGCTGCACAATCATAAAACATTTTTAATCTGATAGAAATCTGAAACGTTTTCCTTCTTTCTTTCCATCAGATCCACTCAGTTCAGAGTCATTCATCCATGTAAGTCTGAAGCTCCTGGAAGGGTTTCCAAAGTCTGCAGTTAGAGATGGAATACGGTTTATTTTCATGGTGATGAGGATGATGATGATGAGGATGGTGATGAGGATGATGATGACACTGAGGATGAGAATGGTGATGATGACGCTGAGGATGATGATGGTGATGAGGATGGTGATGAGGATGAGGATGAGGATGATGATGAGGATGATGATGTTTCTCTCTGTGAGTTGCAGCTCTGCCCAACACTGACATGAACTCCGTCCACCTGCCCTCCGACCTGCTGTCTCCTTTGTGAGTTAACTTGGATAAAAACAGCACCGTCCGCTCCACAGTCACACAGAGATTCATCAACAATCAACATAATAATAAACAATGTGTCTGAGAATCTGTCTGTATTTATATATGTTATATATGGCTGTATATTGGTCACATTCAGCCACTGAGTTTTTCAGATGAAAACTCAGGACTCTAACAGTGAAACGTCTGGTGTGTTTTTGTGTTTCAGCTCTCCTTCCACTGATGCTGGACGGAGAGCCGTCACTCCAACAGAAACTGGTGAGATTCTGCTTTTCTTTTAGTGTTTCCAGCGTGTTTGTTGATGCATTAATATTTCTAAAAACTGAATGAAATAAAACAATCTGACTTCTTCTGTCCTGCAGAAAGTAATCCCAGCTATGAGAATCCAACAGAGGGTAAGATCGTCCTTTCTGTCTCTGCTTCAGAGGATAAAACCGTCATGGTTGTTTGCAGAAGTTCACTCCTGAACTTGCACTTTTACTAACTTTTCGAGCTTCTGCTGTTTTGCTGATTCAGTCGATGAGGCTAACCTGCTCTGTCAGCTCCTCAGACAAACTGCAAAAACCCACTGCTACCGGCACCTTCTGACATCCTTTTCTTGGTGGGACGAGACACACTTTTTGCCCTTTTTGCCCTTTTTGGATTCCACTTTGTCTTCGGACTTGTTGGCCTAAATGTTGAACTTCATTTGCAAGTTTTGGGACTTGTTGGCCATAACTTTGGTATCAGTAGCTGAGACTTGAAAACATCTCGGCATCAACATGAGACTTCCACTTTGGACTTTGACTGGATACCTGAATGCCAAAACCAGAGACTTGTTGCCCTCAACTTGGGATTTGATTGCAGGAACTTGATCTCGACTTTGGTTTGTTGTCCTCAGTTTTGGACTTGATTGACATGATACTTGAATTCCAAGACTTGAGACTTTTCGGCCTGAATTTTGGACTTGATTGCAGAGACTTGCTGGGCTCAACTTTAAACTCAATTGCCAAGACTTGAGACTTGTTTGCCTTAACCTGGGTGCTGATTGCCTTGAATGGTTAGTGTCAACTTGAGACTTGTTGGCCTGAATTTTGGACTTGCTGGCTGAAACTTGTTGGCATCAGCTTGTGATTTAATTGCAGGAACTTCTTGGTCATGACTTTGGACTTGTTAGCTTCAATTATATATTTGACTGCCAAGATTTGGGGCTTGTTGACTTCAAATTTGGACTTTTCCTCAACTGGATATTTAATTGAAAAGATTTTTTGGATTTGGTTTAGAACATTTTGGTCCCAACTTTGGACTTGATTGCCTAGATTTAAGACTTGTTTGCCCTGTTGGTCTTTCATCTTAATTGCCAAGACTTTCATGTGTTTTGCCTCAACGTGAGACTTGTTGGTTCCAGTGTAGGACCTGCTGGTCTTGACTGGATACTTGAAAGCCAGACCACAAGTTAGAACTTGATTGTCAAGACTTAAGACTTGTTTGACATATCTTGGGGCTTCAACTGCATATTTGATTGGATGGCGTTGGATGATGGTGTTTGTTGTTGTTTGTTGTTGTTGTTGGATGAGTTGATGACGTGTCGTCCCTGCAGGTGCGGACTACATAAACACTGAGAGCGATCCAGAAGACACCGGCTACATGTACGTCTCCTCTTTTCTGAACTTGTGGTGTTTTTCAGTTAAACGTCACACCTGAACGTCTCTTCTTCTTCTTCTTCTGTGGTTTCTGCAGAACCGTGCTC
Organism: Serranus cabrilla; assembly: GCA_903364295.1. Taxonomy (NCBI): domain Eukaryota; kingdom Metazoa; phylum Chordata; class Actinopteri; order Perciformes; family Serranidae; genus Serranus; species Serranus cabrilla. Next base: position 173,099 of record CAFUXE010001059.1, read on the forward strand.
CCTGAAGGTGAAACCCCTCAGACCAATCAGAGCCGAGCCTCGACGCCCAGTTCAGGTACACACCTGAGACTGCAGAGTTACATCCAACGTTCACCTTATAAAGTTCCACCGTCCAAAACACACTGAACATCTCCGGCATTTTTAATTGAATAACCTGTTTGATAAATGGATATTATCTCCAATTTACTGTTAATATCTCAGATTGATTGAACATTATCCTTTTTACTGCATAATATCTGTATTATCTCTAATTCACAGTATATAATCTCTGACATTATCTCTTATTAACACTTTGTACATCTCCAACTAACTGTATATCGTCTCTTTTTTACTGCATAATATCTCTAATTTACTGTATAGTATCTCTGATTTATGCCATATTGTCTTTTATTTATTGTATAATATCTCTAATTACCTTTGCCAAGGAGGTTATGTTTACGTATCATCTCTAATTTACTGAATATTATCTCTAATTTATTGTCGATTGTCTTTGATTTTTGGCACAATATTTCTTATTGACCTTATATACTTTATATATCTCTATTTTACCCTGTAATTTTGTCTTATTTATGACATATTATCTTTTACTTACTATATATGATCTCTAATGTATAGTATCCTATATCTTCTTTACTGTATACTGTCGGTAATTGACTGTATAGAATCTCTGTAATCTCTAATTTATTGTACAGTATCTCTGATTTATGGCGTATTATCTTTTATTTATTGTGTTTTATCTATATTATCTCTCGTTTGTTATCTTTTAATTTTTGGATAGGATCAATATTATCTCTAATTTACTGAATATTATCTCATTTGTTTGATTTTTTGGCACATTTTATTGACTTATTGACCTTAAAGTATCTATATCTTGAGTATTTATTTCTGATATATAATCCCTGATTTCTGACGTTCTCTGAGTTACTGACCAGCTGTTTGTTTTAATCCTCAGATGTTCGACACGACTATGAAAACGTCCCCGAGAAGAAATGTGAGTTTTTTGCGTGTTTTTCTTCATTTGTTCATGTGAGTTTTTATATTTATGTATTTATTTTTTCCCTCCTGCAGCCTCGTCAGAATATCTGAACGTGGAGCCGCTGCACATCCACGGTGAGTTCCGCTTTTGTGTGACCGCTTCCTGTTTCTCCTCCAGGATGAACTCAGTTTGACCTTTGAATTTGTGTTTCCCAGCAGGATCGAGTCCGGATCTGTCGGCGCAGAGCGACAGCGACGACGACGACGACGACGAGGGGAACTACGTGAACGTGAAGGAAGTGACGCAGGTCTGACGCGGCGCAGAGATGTTTTATTTAAACTGACTGAGAACAGAAGCTTCAGCTGAGAGAGCGACTCTCATTTAGTCACTTTGCTTTTTCACTTTTTATCCTTCCAGCTGTTGTGAAGATGTTCAAGACATTAAACATTTCTGCAAGTTCTAAATTCGACCTCTAATGAGGATTTTGTAAGTCAAATTAGGGAGAAAATCACCCAAAATCCAGAATTATCCAGCAGCAGTTTAAAATTCAACTTGTCATTTGTTGTTGTTGTTATTTTCCTGCACAGCGTTTGTTTCATATAACTGCGTTCATCTTCGAGCTTTACTTTGATTCTGCTGACGACTCCTGAGAATGTCTGAGTGATTATTTTACAGTGTATTTATGTGTCTTTGCTGTCGCCGTCTCTGGATCTGAAATGTGTGAACTAGATTTTTTTTGTTAACTACAATTTCAATTAAACCTTCACAGAATGTTAAACACCACAATGTTTGTTTTTTTCTTTATTTTGGTCACAATTTCAGTTCTGAAGCTGAACTGGACAAAATCATTTTTTTCATAGTTTTGGACGTCACACTTTACTAAAACCTTTTTTACATGACTTCTAACATCGTACTACAGTATGTAGTAAAAACAAAAGAGAAGGAAATATAGTTCAGCTTAAAACAAAGAATAACTTAAAGTTGGATGATTGTTGACAATATTCTGCACGTTTTTGCTGGAGAAACTCCAGCAGCTGATCAGTGTGTTGGGATGTAACGTCTTTAAGTGGCTCCTTCGATGATTTGGTTTCATCCTGTTGCTGCCACAGTAAAAACACCGTCCTTTCCTCGTCTCCCGACGTAGCACAATGAAGCCAAGCGCTTCAGTTTTTCCATGTTGTCTCTTGACACGCATCAACAGACTCTAATAAAGCTATCCTGCGAATTTGGTGCATTTTGAAAACATTT
>CAFUXE010001060.1:4827-29256 GCA_903364295.1 Serranus cabrilla
GGGGAAGAGAGGGAGAGGTGCCGCTCCGTTCAGAGGCGAGAAAGGCAGCTGCGGGTCACACTCCCCGAGCTGAAAGTCCCTGATATGTTTTCTCCTTTCTCATCCAATCACAAACTGCAGATCTGATTTTCACTCTCTCTCCATTCCAGTCTTCAGGGAGATGTTATGTGTGACCATTCCCAACAAGCTGTTCAAGTGTTTTCCCCCCTTGAGTGTTACAACCAAATCCTGTCTCACTCAAACCTTTTGACCCATAGATAGATAGACTGATAGACGGACAAATACATGCACATTACCGCAGTGCAGCATGGTAGCAACCTGTCAATCACAAGATAGTCACGCCCTAAAATCAGTGGTGGAATGTAACTTAGTACATTTACTCAAGTACTGTACTTAAATACAATTTTGAGATACAGATACAGATAGACAGCTTGACATTTTGACATTTATTTTTATTAGATTTCTTTTTGCAACCAATAAGACCACCCCCGTGGTTTGATCCAACCTTGGGACCTGTTACACACAAATTAAAAAGAAGCATTGCTTTCGAGATAACAATAAATTGTACAATGTCAAGAGTAAAATTCAGCATGTGAAAACAGTGTTAAATATCCATAAATTATAAACTGCTTCACGTGGTTGAGAGCAGATGATTGATCTTAACACTGCACATCTTTTACAAATGCTTCCTTAGCAAGGCTGTGTTCAAATATCTAAAAATAAAGTTTAAGTACCCTGCCTGTTAATGCCAGATTTCCAAATTCTCTCTCCTTCCGCAGTGAACGACACCAGTGATTTTATTCAATGTGCAGCCAAAATCTCGGCAGCTGTGCTTCTAAGCCGGGACCACGACGCCGACCAACTGTCTTGCAGAGATATGAGTCAAGGCCTTAGGAAGTGTCTCCTGAAGGGGAATTTTTTGGGGGGAAGATTACAGAGTCCTCAGTAAACCCCGCTCAGAGGGAGGCAGTGGGCAGCCCGAGCAGAGGACGGATTAATTGGCGAGAGTCCTCACTGGGTGTCCTCGCCAGTCTTTCCGGCTTTTTAAAGAGTATTTTTCTCTCACGTCTTGGCACCAGTAGTTTCTTACTTTTCAGTTTTGCAGTGTTTATTTTCCCGACATCTGCTTTTGCTCATAGTTTTGCTCGCTTGTTATTTTTGTACTTTCTTAACAGCTGTTTAATTCCTCAGCTTGAGGACATCTGACTCTGCTGATCCAGGCCTGTCTCTCTGAGAGTTTATTGTACTCCGTGTGAAAGCACAGGTAGCCCCATGTGACTTGCTTGTATTATAAAAATGCACTGGCTTGTGTTTCTACTCCTGTGTGCATAAGGTTCCCTCACATGTATCGCGATGTGTGTGTATGCAGTGTACAAGTTCACCTCTCCACTCCTTCCTTCCATGAAGCAGTATTTCCTGGCCAGAGAGGAGCCTGTCCAGAGCCGGGGGACCTGCCCTCTGTACCCTCCTCCTGTTCCTGCTTTGATTTCCAATATGTCCTCCCATCACCACAGATGGCTGCAGAGGAAACATTTCCTCGGCCGACGGTGCTAGCGAGGCCCCTGGGCCCCCGAGCCTGATAGGGGGCAGAAATTGGAGAATAATGTAATAGAATATTTGATTGGGCTCTGATGGGCAGGACACTGGGAAGACTGCCATGGTAATGTGCCTGGGCTTGGCTGGAAGGGTGCATTTCTTCCCTCCACCCCTTTCCCCCTTCCTCCTATTTCTCATCTTCGTCTAGCTGCAGGTTGTGATTTAATAATGTTTGCTACTTGGCGCTGCAGCCCAGGGGTCCCGGGGCCCGGAAACAGGAGCCCCGTGCTTCCTGTGGGCTGTCAAAAAGATGCTAACAACCTGACAAATGTTTGGCCAGGCTGTACGAGAATCTGAAGGTGAATAAGTGGAGGTGTCAGCGGAGGAATTAATGGCTTCACCTGGGCTGGGGAGGGATTGGCCAGATTGGGTTCATGGAACAGACGAGATAATCCACATGGTTTGGGACACGTACACTGACCTCTGTTGTTGTAATGTCATGTTTGTCTATGCAGAAATAGATTCACTTGCTTTATTTCCCTTTAAAAGTTGTAAATATGTGGAAATGTTTTTTGGTCATAATACAGAAGTAGTTGTAATTTTTCCTTACTGTAGCAATTGTTCCCCCACTGTGCAAAAACCCATTGACGAAGGAAGCAAAAAAGACAACTGGTACATGTGCAGAACGGATCAGGAGCCCGATTGATGCTACAACATCAGCTAAAGCTAGCTAGCTAGGTTAGCAATTGAGCAATTGTTCTTCTAAATTACAGTGAAAACATTTGAAACGGTAAAAAATACCTAAGACGAATACGCGAACATTGTGTCCACAGCAGTATATTCTGTCTTGTGATTTACAAACATAGCACGATTAACGTTGACTAAGTTAGTGCTAACGTTCACAGTTAGATGTTTCAGTTATAAATATTAAATACGATCTAAACTGCATACGCACAATTGAAATGCTTGACAAGTGTGGCAATATTAGGGGGTGGGGGTGGGAGGGGGGCTTAACAAATAAACTGATGACACTGTGAATTGAGCTCTAAACTGTGACAGCTCTTTTCTGTTCTGTTTATCCTTCAGACTGAAAGCCAAGCATATCTGAGGACTGGAAGAAAGAAAATCCATTTTTGAATAAAAGACAAAATGCCTCTAAAAAACTGCCAAAAAGAGCCCCCTCCCACCCCCACCTGCCATCAGCTGCTACCTCTTCCACTGAGACAGGTGCCCAAAAAGCCATCCATCAGCAGGGACAGGCGCAGCCAATCACGCCTTCTCAAACCAGCCAGACGTTTACCCTCGTTCCCAGGTGGGTGGGCGGTAATTGTCAGGCACAACTCTGCCCACCTGGCAAGCTGCCATGGGACGCAAAGAGGTAAGGAGAAGTCTGACAGGAGGGAAGGGTGGAAGTGAATGAGGGATATTTTCATGGAACAAACAGACGGTTAGGACTGGCATGGAGAAGTGTGGCGGTGCAAACCTGATGACTCATCTGAGATACGCAGTACGACACTCCTAATTCCATTGTTAAGTCACTGTCTTGTCTTGGTTCCTCGCTGAGTTTGGCTCGCGGTGCTTCCCCCTGTAAACACCCCTGCTTTGTAGCTCTGCCATCCTGGGCCACTATGGTGATTGTCATTACGCTGCCTCAGCAGCGCGGTGCCCCGAAGAGAAGAGCAATCACGCTGGTGGAGGATTTTAAATTTCACACCCGTACTGTGGGAGGGAATGGGACATGGGGGGCTATGGACAAGGTGCTAATTGAGGAGGCGATACACCACCTGTGCGTGTTCCAAGGCGAGCATTCATCCAAATAGCTGATGCAGGGGCTTCAAAGCGGGCTGTGGAGTGAGGCGTTGGCTCACTGCTTTCCTCGCCTGTGAGGATGCTGAGAGAAGCGATTCTGAATGGGACCCCAGATATACTACAAAATCCGTCTTAATTGCGCTTGAATGTGGAAAACAGCCAGCTTATTGTTATTTCATGTCTTTGTGGGTGTAATACACCAAAGCCTTTCAAAGGCGCATTTGTTTTTCATTGCACAGGCATTTTCATGTTACATTTTCCACTGTCTCAGAAACACAGAGGCAGGGCACACTGTAAGCTGCGAGCTCTGCCCGCGGTTGTGGTGTTGGATGGCGATTCAGATGTCCGCCTGGCGATTGGGGCTGTCAGATGGGCTGGTCGGGGGAAATCAGAGCAAAGCTGAAGACTACTCCTCTAGTCATCAATCACCTGCCTGTAGCCGGCGTGCGAGCCAATCCGCCCAGGCCTCAGGCCCCAGGATTCATCAGAGGGGACGAGGCCTGACATCCAGAAAAATGAGCTCAGCCCTCCGCACGTCAGGACAGATCGGAGCCCAATGTCACTGACTTGCTAAGCATGAGAGGTCTCCTTTCAAAAGGGATAAAAGAGATAAAGAATGTGTATCCGTACAGTATCTTTCTCTAGTTTTGTTCCAATTCTGACAGTTGGTCCCCTGTGATTGGCCGTTTTCGCATTCCTATAGCAAGGAAGTGTACATGTGTGTGTCTCTCACTCCCTCACACCCACACACACTCATCTGTGTTCAGAGATGAAGGAGAGAATCATCAGGCTGAAAATGATTAATGCCCCTTTCTGTCCATCGTGGCATCTGGAGCACATCTGCCCCGCTGGGACCGAGACAGATATGGTACCCGCTTCAGGGATTAAGCTGCCCTTCGCCCTCTCTCCTGAGGCTGCAGGTAAGAGATCCTTTCCTGCAGCCAGCACCGCCCCCGCCTCAAATGCCCCCCAGGGTAGCGCAGTCTGGGCCCACCTCGGAGCTCAGCACATTAGGCGGGGATGATATTTATGATGTGGAAATGGCCTGCTATTTATTCAGCGAACAGAGGGATCGTATAGTCCCTCAGACTCCTTTGTCTCTCTCTTTTTTCTCCACAAATCTGTCTCTGCTCAACTCTTCTCTCCTCCCATGCATATAATTCTCCTGTCTTTCTTTTTCCATCTCTCTATCGGTCAGATTTTCCTTTCCCATATTCAGAAATATTCCCTGCACATTTAAATTCTCAGATTGACTTTATTACTGATGCACAGGTTGACTCACAGGCTGAAGGCCCTGAAGTGTACCTGTGGGTCAGGTGGTTATGTAATAAAAAACACAGCTGTCTGGTTAGAGAGCAGCAAAAATAAAAACATCTATTTAATTTTCATATCACATGGACAAGGCGGTGCAAAAGTAATAAGTAGTAACCTGCTGAAAGAGAGATGATGCTGCAGATTTCCAAATAAAACCGACTCATCAGGTTTGAGAAGTTGGCAGTTAATTAATAACTGATGAGTGGGCGTGTATATCCAGGTACAATAAAAGCTGACAGCTGCTATTAGGTAAGTATATAAAACCGTTTTTATTACCTACATACACCACATTCAAAATACTCTGTGCTATTCAACTGTGGGGAGACAGATCATTTAATCATCCATTGAAATCATTTGATCTGAACCCTTTCAGATATTATTTCTATGGTGTAGAATCTGGTTCAACAGGACTGGATGGAGAGAATTCCCACAGTGGCTCAGAGATTTTCTAATCTATTTAAAGCTTTAAAGCAAACAGAGGAACTATACTCTGGAAGAACACATTCAGGGTAAAAAGTTCTCTTTAGTTTCATAAAGTAGTCGAGGCAACATTATAGTGACACTTTATTTCACAGGTCTATGATCTCTTAGTTATTAATAATTTCCTCTCAGGTTTTTCTGTGAAATTCAGTACCATTTACAGTGTTCACTTATTACTCATATGAATGAATTCAAACTAAATGTGTAACTGAGTGTTTTAGACAGTGTGCACTAGGTTAGCTGATCATGCAAAAATGTGAAAAAGCATAGAATTCAACATATGTGAAAGAAAAGAAAAAGAGATGGCTGATTGCTCCGTCTGCTCAGCTGTAGGTCAAAAAATCTGGGAAGAAACAGGATAAACAGGAAGGCAATCCACTTCAAAATATATGAAAAAATAGACAATAATAAATATAATAAATAAATAATTTTTCTTGAAAAAGTTTCGGAGTAATGGAGGTAATGCTTATTAACAAGACAAACCAATTTAAAAACTAAAAACACTGATGAGAAAAAAAAAACACTGATGAGAAAATAATGTAAAGGAAACAGTTTAGAAAATATCTCCATTCCTCATTGCTAACTGCACTTTTAATGCAGCAGATTTCTTATTGACACAGAATGTTGGAGCATAATGTAACAGAACACAATAAGGACACGAGGAATAAAAACAGGATGGGAAGGTAATACCGAGTCTTCAAGCATGAGGTCACCATGAATGATTCACTTCCTCCTCATATCATGGAGCCTCAGTGAGGACTATTATTTTGAATACATCCACTGCATGGTATGGAACGCTATAAATAGATAAAAAGAAAATAAATAGAAACATAATGCGAAAGCCAAAGTCCACAGGATACACAGGACGCCAATAACACATCAATACCCCCAATACCACATCATGAGATCTGTGACCACTTTGGAGAGTATTTTTTAGCCTGGCTGGGACACAAACACACAAACACACATATAATAGACTCACACACACACCACCCAGGCGGGTAAGAGAAAAGAGGAAAAGCAGAGGGGAGGAGTGTGTGAGAGTATGACAGTGGATCAATAGTTGTGTTTGTGGCGGTGCTCCCACAGGAGAGCAGCAGTATATGAAAAGCTGCTGCTGATGGCTGAAGGTCCTCTCAGAACATTCCCTGTGTGTTTAGCCCAGAGCCAAGGTTAAACCCAGCACAAAGACGCCACAAAACCTCAGCCTGCCTCCCCGGGGCTACATACACTCACACAGGCGAGGGCCCACAGGAGCCCTTTCTTCTTTCCCTGTGTGTGTGTGACACTGTGTGTGTGCCTTGTGGCAACAAAATGGTGAATCCTCAAATATGGTGACACAGCCACAGGCCTGCACAGAAGCTTCTGCTGAACTCTTTCATTCATGTTGTGTCATCATTAGTGTGTTTTATTACAATAACTAGCTGTAATTAAATTAAACATGGTATTGAGTTTTCAATCCAGAGAAGGATTATGACATTTACTACTCGTACTTTACTCTACTACTACTTCATAGGCTACTTCTACTCCAGTACATCTCAGAGGTTAATAGTTTATTTTTTACTTTACGACATTAATTTGATTGCTTTAGTTACTTTGCGTATTTAGATTATTAATTAAAAATAGAAATTAACTAATAAATGATGATTTATTTTTGAAGGTTCAACGACCAAGGACAGGAGAATAAAGTAATTAGCATGATTTTGACCTTTAAATGCACACAAACCTGGGGAGAACATGCAAACTCCACACAGACTGGCTGGCTGGGATCAAACCCGCAACCCTCTTGCTGTGAGGCAAGAGTGCTAACAACTGCACCACCGTGTGGCCCAAATTAGGGATTAATATTAGAAAAAAAATATAATAGAAAAACTGCAAGGCCAAAATGCATGTATGGGAAATCCTCTAGTTTTTGAAAATGTGCTTATTTTACATGAGGCTAAAACACAGCCTACACTACATCAGTTCTAACAAACAAAACGTATTTTTAGTCTAATCTTAATCACACCTGTTTAAAGAGGTGAAAAGAAAAGATTCTGGCCCTCCCTCAGTTGTAAACCCTGGCTACGGCCCTGCAGATACATTAACACATTTCCATACAGGGTTAACGACGCTGTTGTAAATAAAGTAATGAATTTCATTGAAGGCAGACTGTAATTGTGAGCCAAAGCAGAGTTAACCCCGGTGATTTATCCAGACTTAATTTCCATCTTAACACCTCTTTATTGCTTTTACTAGCATTAAACAGCCCCTCTGAGAGAGAGGCAATAACTGCGGGGCCCTAACACTGCTAAATCATGCATTTAAAGCAGCACAATGTGTATATGGAGGTTTCACGACACCCAGGGTGACTAGAAACACAGGCTCAGACAAATAAATGTAACATTTCTTTTCTCTGGTTGATGTTCGATGTAAGAGATGTAAAAAGTCACTCTCTTGAGGCTCATTTCCTCCCAAATTGTATCTATATTCTCCAGATTCTCCCCAGGCAAAGGATTCGTGTTGTTTTTGATTATAGAGACGGAGAAAAATAGGAAGCTTGTCATGCTCTCTGCAGTAATGATAGGATACTCTATCAAGCAGCTCTCAAGGTGTCGACATTCCTTCACTTCAGCCATCCTCCTCGCGTACGGGCCGTAACTAGCTGCGATGTGCCTCGACAGGCCGTCATCGCCACAGAGGACTGATGGAATACTAATTAGCGTGCCACCACTTGAATTATTCATGCATCTTAATTAGGGGAGAGATTTCCCATTAGGCTTTTAGATGTGGCTTAAGAGTTTGGCTGCTATTTTGTGTGAGAGTTAGCGCGTCTGTAAACAGACGAACGCACACACAAACACAGTGTGTGGAGTACGCATACTGTACGTGCACGCCTCTTTCTCCACTATACTGCTTATTTGAAACTGATCACAACCCGCCAAATCAACTTTTTCCTCGTAAAAGTACATGAATAATAAATAGCAGCTGCTTTTCTGCAAGGCTGCACAGAAAACACACACGTCCTGCTGCCCTGCTACAGGGTTCACTAATTAACTAATGTGCTACAGCTAAGACAGCAGTCAGTAGCTACCAGTGCATAATATTCCTCTCCGTCTCTGTGCTCGTCTTTTATGCTGAGGTACAGAGTGCTGGCTGGCTCGAGCCAAAGCCACATCCATCTGCTGCAGTTTAGCGGGGAAATTAGGCACTCAATGTAGCATATTTGTTTAAGTAATTGGAAAGTAATTAATAACCTGAAAATATAATAATGTGCTCAGCAGCAGCTCTTCTTCTGCAAACCATTCAGGGGAAATGTAGTGGCTACTGCCAAGTGTGTGTGTGTGTGTGTGTGTGTGTGTGTGTGTGTCTTGTCAGCGTATTACAGTGCAGCTGCTTTATGCATATCTAGGAGTGAGATAAATAGGACTGACAGTAGAAAGGGGAGAGGGGGGAGAAATCAAATGTTGATTCATAGGTGAGGCACCGACGAGGTGCTGTACATGACATCACTCAGCAGGATGCTCATTGGCCGGCCGTTTGGCTGTAGACACTGCGGCACTGGCTCCCATAACCACACAGCGAGGAGAGGACGGCGGCGAAATAGGAGCCCAAGGATTAGGCCGACATTAAACCCGGCCTCTAATTACGCTGTTCGGAGATTGTTTTTTATAAATATTTGATGAAATGTCATCCGCGGCTCTGAGGTGCTGGGAGGGGTGGTGTGAAGAGGGCTGCTGTGGTCTCCGTTTTCACACGCGCACACACACTCTCACACATACATAGGGCACATTTAGACAGCCTCTAGGATGCCTTTTGACATTCGTGCTCTCAAACATTTCCTAAACTTGACTCCAAATCCATAAGTATAAATTGATGATCTGATCAATTATGCTGAAGTTCTTTATTAGTGAAACTTATCAAGAACAAGCATGGACTGACAGGAAGCAGAGACAAGCTGGTTTAAAAGTTAAAGCCGATTTTGATTAAAATGAATGATTTTTAAAATACTTGAATTGTGTTTTAGAGAGGAAGATTTTAATTGTAGGGCTTGGTACAGGAAACAATGTTCTTTTTCACCAGTGATATATTTCACTGAATAATTCTTATTTTAACAACAGTGTTTGTGGTATCTTGAGACTCGACACTTGCGGGTAGACAGGTGGCATGGTATAGACTGGATCGTCGCATCAGATGTGACAATAAACTGCTTCTATAACAGGTGTGCTAAATATAGTATTGCTTATGATGAGCTTGTTATTTAGTTTGACAGCAGGTGCTTTAGCTCTGTAGTTTTCATGAGCCCCATAATTTGTTCTCTACAACTTGCCTGCACCTCCAGGGACCCTCTCATTTACAAACAGAGAACTGCATTCATCCTGCTCTTAGATCACTTGATAAATCTTTCAGATAGATGCTCCTCTTCTGTCTCCCCATTTGTCTTTCACACACACTCACACACACCTCTCCCTGAGCGGACGCCTGAGCAGCTGCTGCACAGGGCTCTTCGGGATCGTTGCCTACATGATCGAACTCCACCGTGGAGTTTGTCAAGTGTCCTTGAAAGTGTGCGTCAAGGGCGATGGATCCAGGTGGAGGGAGACAGGAGGGATCTCCCAGCTCGCTGACGCCGCTTTGTAGCTCCAGCAAGACAGAAAATTGACAGCTGTTTCACTGCTTGACAGAGCCGTTTAGAAATTCCTATTTTCCTACTCTGTTGAACGACAGTGAAACGGCTCATGAAGAACAGTGGGCGATGCAGACACGTTGATCCAAAGATCTGACAGGAAAATAAGGGTCATTTTGTTGTGTGCTCTGGATGTCTGCTGTATTAGTTAATAGGGGCCTTTGAGTGAATGTCAGTGGACTACTGCCTTCACGTTTTAATTTGAGTGGTGCTCTATCTTAATATTCAGTATTCTTTGTTTTTCTAGATAATAACATGATGTATGCTATTATTTTACTTTCTAACTGACATCTCTTGGTTACCAGCTCATAATTAGAGAATGTATGAAAACAGACACTGAAATAATGTACTGAGAAGTGCTCAGTTTATTAGATATTTATGATTTTAGCAGTTGATCCTATCTTATATTTAACTTTTATTTTTACTTTCAAGTTATGTTTTAAGTAAGTACATTACTTCTACACTGCAATGATAGGATACTCTATCTATGCTGCTCCTAATTTACATGTTTTCTACATGGATCATGAGTAAAATGACTTTTCCCCATCACATGCCTCTTTAACCTTCCTGCTGTAATCCTGTACGAAGTCCACGATCATTGGTTGGACCGTATACAGGGCTTATCTTTAAAAACACAAGATCAGTTAAATAATAATTGTTGGAGAATGTGTTTTCAACCAATCTACCGAGCAAACATTGCCTTAATTAGCTAGCTAGCTACAGCTGATAAAATCTGCTCATGAAAGTTTCCATTTCCAACACACAAGTCAATCGACACCGGCTAGAATTACGAGACAGCTCTTTAACAAAAAAAATAAGCCTAGTTAGCTAGTCAGCCTAGTTAACACTAGCTATGGCAAATAAAATCCTCAAGCGCCAGTCATCATTTCAACAAAACAATGCTGATCTTTAATTGTATGTAAATTTAAAGTAAAAAACACTGATCATTTTCCATAAATCCCCACTCTTACCACTGTAAATTGTCTAATAAATGTTACAGACCAGTCAGATTAAGGGGTTATTTATTGAATGCTTGTCCAAACCTGAAGTGTGTAGGAAATTGGGAAACAAGGACAGAAAGCAGACAGACAGACCGACCAGGGCAAGTTAGCAACTCATTAGCAGGCTAGAAGTTAGTTGATCCTTCAGACCAGCCCCGCGAGTGCTGGGCTCTACTGTTGTGAGCAGTAAGCTCCATCTCACCTCAGTTCAGTTTAGGCTGTTGGTGGATCGATCAGACCATGAGCTGGAAAGCACACAAAAACTGGCATTTCCTGTGCTGAGTGGACTCATGCACTGATGCAACTGCCGCATGCTGTCAGAGCTGAGCTGAGCCACGTCATTAGAGACCTCCAGTGGATGGGGGAACTCACAGTGATGTTCTTTTATCAACACATAACCACAGCTAATCTTATTTTCTCATTGAAAACCAGTCCAAATGTAATGTTTAGAAAATAGGAAAAAGAGGAATTATAACTTCCCTTTCATTCATAAAAAATGTAACAGTAACTTAGTAAGGGGTTGCTGAGATGTGGAAACATCTAAAAACAAGCAGGTTAGCCAATCTTATTTGGAAGAGAAACCAAATAAAAAATTTGCCGTGGCTCACTGGAGTGCATACCACTAAGTGTTGGAATGCGGCCCGAGGTCCGTTTGCCTAAAGTCTTCCCCTCTTCTGCCCCTTCCATCCTCTAAAAGAAGATAATTTCTGAACTCTCATTTCTTGCCTTGTGGCACTTATTTTAAATGATGTTGCCATTTTAATGTTCTCAGATATCACAAATTACTATGGGGACTTACAGTATTATCTCAAGCAGTAATCCAATATAGGAATACATTCAACAGAACATGTGAACACCAGAGTATGAATCCCGTTTTAAAAGCGTCTGCTGGTCACGGTGTAGGCCTCAGGTCATCTGATTTTGTGTAAAACATTAATCCTCCTCACCAATCCAGATAGGATCATCGATGGCAGCAGACCAGATAAATATGTATACTGCTACGATCATGAAGCTGCACCCTGAGGCTGCAGTGGAGCCTCCACTTGATCGTACAGGTAACTGGAGCCTCAGGGACTCTGGCAGCGGGGCTATACAGAGAAATGTGCATGAGAATGGATACCGACCTTGGTAGCAGCGATGTGGCTTAATATGCTCACATGTCCAACGCTGGAGAAATGAACTTGTGCAAACACATGCAGGCTGCAGATACAAAAAAGAAATTCATTTTGCAGTGCCATATGATCTTGTCGGCTCACCGGAGCTCATTACAGTGCAAAGCAGTGGAAGAGGTGGCAATGAAAAGCAGACATGACCCTCAGATTGTTGGAGCCAACGTGAAAGCACTCAGCTTTCAGGAAGGAGGGGGGCGGAACTGTAAGAACGAGCGAACGGAGCTGTCCGCAAACATGAATGTACTGAACTGTACTGGTTTGCATAATTTAAGGTTAATGAGGAAACAACGGCAGATAAAATCTCTTCGTTTTATTCCGGCTGGGTAGGCTCTACTGGGGTGCTTTTCATTAAAAAGGCATCAGAAGCAGCGCTTTAATGACCTGTGAATTCATCAAAGTTTCAACTCACTGTATTTCATCACATACGTGGCTGTGAGAGCGTATTTCCTTTCAAAGAGGTGCTCAGTCTTGTTTAGCTTTGGTGGATCAGTGAAGCAAACATGCAGTAAATTCTCCACCCCTTTCCAACCAATATCTTAATGTTGTCATCTACTCATGCTCACATACTGCAAGATCAAATACATATCAAAACAGATGAGTTTCCGCTAATGTGTCCTGGGCAATGTATAAGTATGAACGAGGCTCTTAACTGTCTTCCAAAGAAATACATTAATACAGCCTAAATTCTCAGTGCGTCATTTCTGCCGCTAAGGGTCACTCAAAACAAACACAGAAGTCAGACTTCGATGACGTCATTATGTAGCGTGGGATCGTGGGAGTTAGCTTCATTGTTTAACAACCACCATTGCTGATTACATTTTTCTGATGTGATGCAGGGAGAAAAAATACTCAAGTTAAGTTTTTCTTCACATTATTCTATTCTAATAAATCAGCCGCAGTGTGTCCCACATAATTAGTTTTGCTAGCCGACCGGTGGGAGGGTTACTGTCGGGTTATTGTGGCCATCAGTGCTGGTGGTTGCCCTGGCTGAATTCCAGCAGCTAAAGTGACTAACTGAAGGTCGATCTCTGGAGTTGCCATCCACTCGCCTCCCAGGGAAGTCTCCTTGTGTGGAGTGAGACTGCAAGCCTGCAAGAGACTTCAAAATACGACCCCATGAGTCTTTTGCACAGGAGCTTACATGGCTAATATTTACATTTGTAGTAAGCATCACATGTTAAGTTTCTTCACATTTTTCATAGGAATGACAGACTTAAACATTTGGGATACAGCGAGTACACAGCTCAACAAAATATATGACATCTATCTAAAGTCTTTCTTGTTCATTTTAGTGTGGAAATGTTACATATTGTACCTTTAATTGCAACTCTTGCTCATTACATGAGCAAATAAAACAGAATCCAGTACAGTTTGACAAACATCACGTTACTGTTGATTTAAAAAACTAAACAAAAACACATACTGAGTGTGTGTATATAATGTATATGTGTATAAATGTCAAAAGTACACAAAACCTTGACTCCTAATGAGTGTTTCCTTTGGCCCTCTCTCTCTCAGTTATCCTCACAGAGGTAATTGGACAGAGGGACACACTGCTCCTCTGTCTAACAGCCCTGTCTCCTCTGTGCACCCCCCACCTCCCCCACGTGCCTAATCACACCTCCATTTGCATGGAGAGCCCCAAGAATCAGCCCCAATAACGCCGTGCTGCTTTGAAAGATGAGTTTTTAATCTGGGAGAGGAGATGAGTTTCTGACCTGCACCTGTTTGTTTCCACACTTTCTTTTTCCTGATGTACAAAAGTGACCTGCGGGTAAATTTGCAGAGGCAGGATAGCTGCTCGGCTCCCTAAGTACTGTCATTGTGCATTCATTAATATCCCCCATATCTGACATGGCGGGGAAAATGGTTCTTGGCGAAAAAGGGTACTTGTCGTTGTGGGTGAGACTCCCTAACAGGCAATCAGATGGGCTGACAGCGAGTGTCAGCCAGTGTGTGTGTGTGTGTGTGTGTGTGTGTGTGTGTGTGCAGGCAAAGGAGAGGGCTGCGGTCTTTGGGAGAGGCGTGGGTATTTATTCTTCTCCCATTGCCCTCTATTGACCCATGTAATAGAGAATTTTACAAGGGGAAGTGTTTGAAATATCCTTTGGATGTAGGTAATGTGTTCATCTATGAGAGCGTGCCCTGTTTTCATTCCTACACTATCTGCCTCTCTTTTTCTCACACAGAGAGATTCTGGTGTAGCCTGTGGATGTGTAATACAACACTGCAGTGTGTAAGATGGTTAAATACACTTTTGGTTTTGTCTTATTTCAGGTTCTGATCACACTGTGTTCCAACAAGGTAAAGCAGTACAGTTGTAATTGCTTAATTTCAGTGTTTGAGTCAGTTTTGAGTTGTGTCAGACTTCAAATCAATTTGATTTTCACAGTTTTTAAAAGAACATGTTAGTAAAATGAGCTGTAGATTAGTTCAGTTTGGCTGCTGATAGAGAACTTATGTGTAAGTAATAAAAACTGATCACAGTTTAATTGACAGTTTGTGTTTGTCGCTGCTAAAACTGTGCAGAGTTTTGAAAAAGAACCCACTTCTGGGTAATTCAACTGTTTGATAATAAACAGCAATATATACATGTTTTTTTTTTGCAGATGTACATTTTGGCAAAGATAACTCTTTTACTGCTTTGTGGAAAGGGAAACTGAACAGGTTTTCTTTTCCTTTTTGTTTATTTGGACAGTTATAAATTCAAGGAATAAAATGTGAAAAAGTTTTCTGATCAAAACAGAAATACTGTATTCTGTATGTCTTATTTTGCATCCTTTTAGAATGTTTTTAAAAGTCCAATAAATATAATTAGAGGGTGCCTTCTGCACCTACTAGTACAGGACACTTTCAAGACATAAAAGATGTAATTATAACAGTGAATTTGTTTTTCATAGGATGCTAACCACAGCATCCTGGGTAAAAGTCCAGACTTTAAGGAGCCAATCACCACCTCAGTCTTCCTCCTTCTTTGGAAGCTGCTCCCCTCATATTAACTATGGCCATTAGAGGTTGGTGCATAAAAATAATTATTTTTTTCCAGCCTATTTAATGGGCTGATAATGGCCTTCTGAACCTACTAGAAGGGGGAGCAGTCCCCTGATTACCCGTACTTATGAGGCTGATGACCACTAATAATGCTCATTCAATTATGTGTTCCAACAGGGGAACATTTTGCTACTCTACATTTATCGTTCTATTATAAAAAGGGAGCCTGAGAAAACACACAAGCTCTGTTCTTTTTTTGGGGGAATCTAATTTGCCGGATGTTTTTCGACATTGATGGGTGAGATGGTGGTGGTGGTGCCTCATAGAACCCTTAGGAAAACATAATTTCCAAAATAAAACTCATAATAACCAACATTCTTACTAACATTGTAAAAACAAATCAATCTTCTGGAGGTAGGTATGTATATCATGGAATCTAAAGGACACAGTAGTATTTTCAAGGAAATTGTAAATGTCACAGGCACACAGGCATTGTAGATGCTATGATGCAATCCCTCACTGGCTTCCCACCAAGGACCACTGCTAACACAGTGCAGTATTTCTACTGTGCACAAGTGCAACAAAGGATTTTGGATTTGAAAGGTTGGTAACTGTGACCTAATAAGCCAGCCCAATAAAAACTGTGTTGACCAGCTACTATCAACAGCTCCATTAATAAAGCCTTTAATCACCACCATGGCGTCTCAGAGTCAACAGAAGAAGAGGAGGGCTGCGCTCTGCTAAAGGTGGAGGCTCCCACTAATGAATGTGTGCTACAGAGTAAACACACCGAGCCTTGTGTGCTCAGCAAAACTACAGCGGGTAAACAAAGGTAAGACAAAGTTTACAATTACTCATCGTGCCGTCTAACGTATTCAGCTCATGCTAATTTCTGCCGTATGATTTAAATGTTCCGGGCCAGGATCCGTTAAGCTGGCATGAGTTTACCTTTTTGGAAAAAGCAATTCACTTGCAACCCTGAATACAAACAAACCTTCAAGCATATTTCACTACACAAACAGCTCATCACATCTTCCCACAGAGAATAAACAGAGCACACACACACACACACATATATATATATATACACACACACAAATATGCACAGATTTAAGGTTCAGGTGGTTTTGACACACATCCACGGTACACAAGCAAAAATAAACACAAACACACCGACTGTGATTACCCACAGCTCCCGCTTCAAAACAGATCCCGAACAAGGCAGATCTTAGCGCGCATGCTAAACTTCATCACCTTGTTTACTGTGTCTGTTTATAGCTGGATGTGTGAGAGTGTTTCAGCGCGGCAGCAGCCTTCATCTCGCCATTACCGCTCCGCTTTATATTGTTGCCAAAATCACAGGTGACAGGCCACTTTTCCAGGGTGCTCGGCACAAACCTTCCTCTCAGAGCGCGCTGCGGACAGAGTCATTTGATGGCGATAGCACCAGACACACACAGGTTTCACGTATTCAGTCCGAGTGTGAGACGGCAGAGGGAGAAAAGAAGGCAGTGAAAAGCTACCGTTATCGCTATTAACTGTCAAAGTCACCTTCACCTCGAGGCGCACAAAACAAACACATTCGTATGCTGCAACTGGCATGGTCCTGGAAGTTGATGGATAAAGTCGTGTTGGGGTGAATCTATGTGGAAGTGTGAATGACGCAGTCGAAATATGATGATAAAAGCGTCTCCCTGAATTTGTCATCACTGCACCACACCATCGGCCCCTCAGGATCGAGTCTCACCTTTATTTTTACCCAGCAGACGGCATTAAAGCGCGGCATTGTGGGACAGTGGAGTGTCTGAGCGTGTCAGCCGAACACCTGCCGAGCGCTCCACCAGGATAACTCATGTTGGAGCCTAATTATCAAGCATTCTGTTGTCTCTGCCGCTGTTTTAATTAGGGGGCGCTGGCTTTCAGAGGTCAAACCAAATGAGCTTTTAACTACTGTCATTCCACGACAAGATTTCTTTCCTCAGCATCTACTGATGCTGCTTTGCAGACGACCGCATCATGGGAAGTCTGCCAAAAACAGCAACGTGGCAGGAAGAAAGTTTACTCTGCAAACGGAAACAAAAGAATATTTACGTATATTGATTTCTTTTAACTTACTCAAAGGGTACAGGAAAGTTACAAAAGAAGGAGGCGGGTATAACAATGTGAAAGGAAAGGAGTACAGAAGGGTTGAAGGAAGGAAGGAAGGAAGGCTGCATGACAGCAAGAGATTAAAAACTGCAAGAAGGCCCTGTGGAGTTGAATGAGGGTGTGACAGAGACAGAAATGAGAAGAAGGAAGCATAACGGCAGGGTGAATGGAGAACATGAATTACAAAAAGATGAACGAATAAATGTCTGAATGATGGGCAGAAAGGGCAGAGGCATAGAGGGAAAGAGGAGAACAATGGAAAAGAAGTGTGATGGAGAGATGGGATGGATGGAGGCAGGATGGGGACTAAGATGGATTTCAAAAGAAAGTGTTGGATGTTTTCGGCTCTGTTTCCATCCCCTCTGTTAGCTGATATTTGAATAGAAAAAGGGGTTAAAAAGTACCAAGGTAAGGAAGGAATGAGGCGAGGCAGGCAGAAAGACAGGAAGGAAGTAAAAGTGGTGGAAGCCTTTCACTGGTGGTGCTGCCAGATTAAAATTCAGGGGATCACCAAAGTAATGAGGAATCATCTCTAGAGCCACGCATGAGCACAGGGCAAAAAAGTCAGGTGGACTTATAAATGAGCAGCAAGATCTCCAACCTAAAAAACAGAATGGACCGTCTGTCAGTAGCATCCATAGCAACTCATATGAGTGTTTGTCAAAAGCATCTCACTCTACAGCGCAGCGTTCTAAAAATAGCACACAGAATGTACATACACGTATGTTCGACGGTTGTAAAAAAGGCTGCAGTTTCAGAGTTGCATAATTTATGCTGCAAAAACACTGAGCTAGGATTAGTTACAAACATAAGTTACATTTAAAAAAAGAGAGATTCACAAAACGTGAGTCACGGAAGTTACTAAAAAAACGTGGATTATGTTTACTTTTGTTTTCACATGGGACAAGAACCCTGTTCACACAGGAAAATAACTAATAGTTCCACTTGTTATTATTCTATTTATTCTGTATTTTCTGTTTTAGAGGATACACTTTTATAACCTATTGTGACCTGTTGTCTGTTGGGAACGTCATTGTTGTGTTCATACTGTGTTATACAGAAAAAAAGCCTGGGGAGGGCACGCCCCCGGAACCCCTCCGCATCAGTAAAATAAACTCTCAAAATGTTTTTTCTCACCAGTACCCAGGAAATGAATCACTGAATAATGTGCAGAGACGTAACAGGGAAGAAGGAAGGGGATGGGATCGATAGAAGCAGGATGTGGTTTAGAAACAGTACAAATAAAATGACAGGCAAAGAAGAAAAAATGAACCAGGACAGTAAAGATGATTATGAGGATAGATAATAAATAAAGGAAGGAGGAGAGGAAAAGGTTGTGGAAGGTTAGATGGATAATGTTCATACAAAAAAGAGGCACAAATTAAGGTTTAATTGATGGAAGGAAAGCGAAGCATGATGGGAAGGCTAACAGCTCGGCAGAGCAGCTGTACTGGAAACATCCCAAAGATTCTTCTCCGCTAACCTTGTGTGTTCAAACTTTGCACTTGAAACTAAAAGAGACCCTCAAATTTTTATTGATTGTGAGAGAAGCTTGGAGACGCTTCTGAAAACAAGACACTGTCATGGAAAAAGGAAGATTCAGGAGCTATGTTGCTCATTGCAACTTTTTAAATCTGCCTCCTCTTCGCTCAATTTCTCGAGACAGCCAAGGTAATTTAAATCGATTCCAAGTCCTTCAATTACAGACACACTGACAACAGTTTGGAGAGAGGGAAATGGATTTTTCTGCTCATCTGCGAACCAAGGCCGAATCTGAGGACCTCAACGGCAGCGCGCTGCCGACAGCCTCGACTCCTCCTTCACTCTTGACATTTTTACTCTCTCCCACATGGTGCTGTTTCTCCCCCATAAAACCTGTCAGCAACTATTTTTTATGATTTCAGGCTGGTGGTGAGACAATAACGGCTATAGAGCGGTGAGGCCGGACCTGCTCTCACATTTTAGATTTCTGTGAATAAGAAGACGGAAACAAACAAACAAACAAACAACCGTGTTTGGATGATCCCACAGGGAGAGTGTGTGCAGTCTTTATACAAAGCTCTCCAGAACTTAGGCACAAACACATGTTCGCTCTGCACACTAGGATGGAAACATCAATATGCTGACAGAATCGACCACACACACACACACACACACACACACACACACAGGCTTGCGCCCCTTATCTGCTCGCTGCCTGGTCGACAGATGCACAGGCAGAAAATTGTAAATATTGAGCAACCTCTTGTCCCTGAAAGATGAAGTACAATAGCTGGAGGCAATTTATACCTCTATTGCTTTATTATGAACTAATATGTTCATAGCTGTTGCTTCCGAATGACTCAATAAATATCCAATACTTCCTGAGAGACGGCCTTGACCCTGTTGTCTGAAAGAATGCTTTTCACAAGCTCCGGCTCTCCCAACACGCTTAAACACTGAAGGCAGCTTCATAAAGTGCCAATTACTGTTTTGACATCAATACAGAAGCGTGTAAAAAAAACTGCCGCGTTTTGAGGAAGCAAAATGGACAATTACAGAGACAAATAAAGCGAGCCACCAAGGGTGAAAAATAAAACTCCCCGGGCATAATAATTCAGCTTAATTAAAGGAGCAGGCCGCCCAAAGGGTCGTTTAAAACACCCCCCCTCTTCTTTCCTCTCACCTCCAGAGGTATTAGCTGAGTTAAAAGCAGCAGGCTACATGATAGAAGTCTCCAGGCTGACCTCCAAAGCTGCTCCCCCCCTCATCTATATTTATATGAAGGAGCGGCACTAATTTTGCCAAGTAAATCAGTGTGCACATTTCGTTGTGACCTCCAGCTTGACACTGAATTAAACAATATCAGGGCCCAAGAAGCCCACTTTAACAAGCCTTAAATTCCTCCGTCCAATCCATCAGCAGGGATATTTCTGACACACAGAGGGAAGAGCATGAAATAAGGCAATTATTGAACCCTTCAGCCCATTTCTACGGCTTGGCTGGCTGGCACGGCGCAGCACAGAGCCACAGACTTCTGAATTTGTGTCTCGAGATGACTCGTAGTGATAGGGACGCTTGGAATTGATAAATAAATAAATTAGAGTAGTAAAACAACAGTTTCACTTAATCTCTCCCTCTACTTTGTGTCAAGGTTGGCAGTTAATACACAGCATGTCACTTGTAACTTTATAAAAACACAAAGATGTCTAGCATGCCCCCATCTGGAGTCCTCCAATATAAAAACAAGCTGCTGGGGTTTAAAATACGAGCTCCGCTTTCTGAGTGTTCCTGTCAGAGCAACACTCAGAGAAAAGCTCCCGGTGCATACAGGAGGGGGGGCGCTTTGTGTGTGCGTGTCTTTCATGGAGGTGGCAGTCGATCCTGTGTGTCTGGGCGTCCTCTCAGATTGCCTGACAGATAATCCATCACACAGTCAGTGTGTCTGACAGGAATAGGTCTCAGTCAACTCTCTGTCTCTCTGTTCTGCTCACACAGGGCCGATGAAGGACAGTCTCTCCTCTCCAGTCTCTCATGGGACGACACACACTTGAGTTTCATTAGAGGACTGAAGGTGTGTGTGATTTGAGGAGTTTAAGTGTCCGTGTATATGTGTGTGTGTACCAATCTAAAAATGAAAAGCAAGACAGGATAGAACGCAAAAAGATTAGTTTTTGGACGCAGATTAATCAAAATCTTTTCATTTAAAAACAATACAATAAACAGGAAGATTAAAGTTGTCCTTGCATTACATCAATTAAAACCCATTTGGTGTCCCCCAACAAAGCTTTAAAACTTAAGCATTGTTTGAGGGTTTTCTGAAAAACTGGAAAGAATTTCCAACACCAAATTATTTCTCAGCCTCAGAAGCAGATAAAACAGCTGTAGTTTCAGTCACCATCTAAAGTGAACTTTAAAAACTTTTTTGCAGGTTGATCCATGAAGATGAACTTCATCTTAAATCAAACGTATCCTTCTTTATAATGAAAACGTGGAACTTAACTGGATCTGAATGTGTTTTTAAAGTCAACACATTAGAGTATGTGACTCTCAGGCTGAAGCAGTAGCGCTGGCTGGCACACAGAAGTTGAATTATTTGTAATCAGCACCTGCTGTGTATTCAGAGGTTATCTCAAGGCTGGACTGTGTGTTTCTTTGCTCAGGTAGTCAGTGCTGTGGGCTCAAAGGCACGCAACTGTACAAACTGCTGAGTGTCTGCTTTCCCCCACTGACATTACATTTGTTCTGCAAATTTGCTCTCTCCTGATGAAAGCCAGTAGAATTAGTAGCTTTTTCTTTCCATGTCTTCCTTTCTTTCCATCTACCAGCTTCTGTCTTTTCCATTCAATGTGAAATGAACAATAAACAAGAAAGTAGTCTTCAAATAGTGTTTAATCTCTCAAATTATATACACAGCTTTCACACTGTATTCAAGGTATTCTGTCAATATACATTCATGATTATAAAAAAGCTATCGTTAAGTACAATTGTAATTCTAATTTTGTTTTCTCAACACCTCTGTATGAAACTACAGCTGGTACTGAACCAGTTGGCAGGACAGTTTATAAAACCCTTTAGCCTTCATAAACAGGCACAGATTCAAGCAGTTCACACACTGTTCGCCACAGAGCACTTCACAATTAAGACAAGATGAAAAAAAATTCACAGTGTGACTACTCCATCCACCTCAATGACACACGGATAAGGCTCTGATGGAATACTGGAATCTGTTGAGATAACTGATCGATGTATTGCTGCCTTTCGTTTTAGCTGTAAGTGCCATCAGGTGATTTCACAAGAACCGGCTGTTTTCAGTCATACTGTACCATGTGACCTCTCTTCAATAATATTCCACAAAAATGCCACAATATGCAGAGACAAAGCCACGTCTTTGGAAAATGGAACGCAAGAAGTGTTGGACCTCCGTCCAGTTTCTGACAGAGGTCAATGGAGCTTTATGGTTTTTCAAGCCTGGGAATTACAAAGTCATTTATTCCAATTAATATGCATTTAATCTAGATTTACACTGCATTTGTGAGGCAAGTATAACATCTAAATTCTGTAGGGTGTTGTGGTGAAACAGCACCTTATAAACCGTGAGTTGGCAATTGAAGCATTATTGTGAATCTAGACAGAAAAAAAGAAAGAAAAGGCCGATGAGAGCAAAGGCTTGAAATCCTGGAGGTCTGCATGTGTCAGAAAAAAGGCTGATGGTGATGATGTGAGACTGTGTGTTGGATGGTGGACAGAGTGTGGTCTACTTCCTGATGGCGGCCACTGCTTTCTTGGCGGCGTCGTCCAGGTTGTCGGCTGCCGTGATGGGCAGGCCGCTCTCGTTCAGGATCCTCTTGGCCTCGTGGACGTTTGTCCCTGGAAGACACACAGGAAAACACTGTTACAACAGGGAGCAACAAAAATGAGAAAAAGTGTCTTAACAAGGTTGAACCTGATGTGCCATCTGCACTGATGTAAAAACCACACTGTGTGAAAGACACGGAGCTCCTTTGGAGGAATCAATGCACCTCCTGACAGATGGATGGAGTTATGGGTGAACGCTGGCAGATTTTTCCTGTGAACAATGTCAGTGAGGCAAAAGGGCAATTTGTTTGTGTGTGTTTGTGTGTGTGTTCCCCTGGCTGCAGTGAGGTCAGGGGTAGCAGGTGCCGGGTGATGCGGTGTCATCCATGCCCCGGTAGACCCCCAACCAACCAGAGACAGGGAGAGAAAGAGACACCGGGAGACACTCTCCGCAGCCCCGAGGCGCTACACGCTGAACTGGCTGTCTCCCAGCGCCACACACTGCGCAGCCACACACCAGCCTGACAAGCCTGTCACAACACAGGGCAGGGGGCGCCACAGTGGACGGAAGGACACGGAGAGGGAGAGGACAACGGTGGAGAGAGGGAGAGAATGAGAGGGAGAGGAAGAGAGCGAGAGGGCGACGGAGCAAAAGGTCAAATGAGGCAGAATCGCCCACGCTGCTAAAACAACAAAAAGCAGCTGTTTATGTGGCATTTACTGATTTCACACATGAGGACATGAAAGAAAAGAAAGAAAAGGCCATTACACAGCCTGTCTGATCTGATATCATCAAGTCTTCTTTTTTACTACTTTATTTAAACGTGTAATACAATTTTTTTATTGTATTTGACTTATGAGTTACTTATTTTTTAACTTTTACTGTTTTTATCTGTAATGACTTCTCCATTTTTATGCTGCTGCAAAACCTGAAATTCCTCCCTTGGAGATTAATAAAGCCTTCTTTTATAGTCATTGGGTCATCACATACCAATGAAAAGGTTTTGTGTAATCTGATTACTTTGTGCTATGTGACTTTTCTAAACCACTTTTTTCTTGTGTGTTTTAGAAAACCCCTTTTCAAAACTATCATTTAGTTTTATGTCTTTAATTACGCACTGACACATGTTAGGCCCTATATTTATAGCTGCAGCAATTAGTGGATTAGCAGAAAATTAATAGGTGTTATTACATGACTTTTATTCTGATTGGAAAATTATCAGGGCAGTGATATACACAGCAACGGGCAGCTGCAGAGAAAAGTTTGAAGATTTAACACACAAAGAAAATGTGTCATTAACACCATTGAGGATTTTTCCAATATAGAGTTGGATATATTTGGGGAGCACAGAACTTTTTAATTCATTATATGGCTGAACTTTCCCCAGTGATGGAAGAAGAAGAGAGCAGGAACACAGTGCTGAAAAAGCAGAGACATAAAGAGCTGCATGACAAAGACATCAACAGTAATGAAGAAGGCAGACGCAAATAAACACTGAACAGAACTCAGTGTGGGCTATGACTTGTTAATAGAAGAGAAAATATCAACAGACTTTTGACAATCATAAGGCAGAAATCTTCAACTAATGCATCTGTTCAAATATTATTAGAAGGCTACAGAATTTAAATCAGGAATTGGGTCAAATGATTGATTTATTTCGTAAGTAGCTGTGCATTCAGCAGAATAATGTACAGCGAGCTGGTCATTATTGTGAATAATAACCAGCATGCTGTACATTATACCCTGCCTAATTCTGATAATCACTTCATACAATTGTAAAATACATTTCTGTTTTTTGTAAAAATTGCAAAACCTCTCTGGTTTCAACTTCACTAAACTCTTCTATTATGGCAATCTCAATCTCTTCAGCTTTTTGCCTGCTGGTTGGACAAAACATGTCACAATTTATTGAGCAACAGATAAGTAGAGAAAATAATCTGCACACAAATCTATTAAGAAACAACCGTTTGTACATGTACATATTTTAATGCATGTGTGTAATTAAAGGTGTTTGATGTGATAATTGCTTGTACG
>CAFUXE010001060.1:29371-55047 GCA_903364295.1 Serranus cabrilla
TAATTAAGACTGCATGATATGTGAATTCTCCGGAGGCCCGACCACCCTGATCAATAGACCTTTCATGAGGAATTCTGTTACCAACGCCACTTAACGCCTAATATTTCATCTCTTTTGTCCAGCCAGATAATAAGTCATTCCAAACACATTTTCTGCAGGCTCACACTCCAAACAATCAATTCCGCAATGTCATTAATTAGAGTAAGAGCAGGAGGAGACCTTGCTCTGGCACATAAACAGGGGATCGGGTGTCACAAGTCATATTCTCATCAAACACTGTAGCATGCAAACAGGCTGAATGCTGGCGCTCATAATGCGGAGGGTGGGCTTCTACAACTGTGTGCTTCACATTCTGACCCATGAACTTTGTTTGGATTGACGGATCCGTATTATCATACTGTCGGCTTCTCTGACAATGATTAAAACAAAGTTGGAGCACAACAAACAGGAGATAAAACTCCAGGAGGAGCAGCCATATGTGCCCACAGCGAATACATAATGCAAGAGAAACAAAGACAAATATGCCTATGGAAAGTGTATATAGCGCTGAAATAAAGTAAACAACGCATGCATTCCTGCTATTTTTTTATACCATAAATATTCATGAGAGTATGTGCGGCACTGTTAAGACACTGCATCTGTGCTACCTGTGTTATCCATGTAATGTGCGAGGGGGGGGATCACACATCTGTGGGAGTGAGAAAGAAGAGACGTGGTCTTTTTCTGCATATGTGTGTTTGCGTGTGTGTGTGTGTGTTCGAGCTGACTGCAGTTCCACTGTGAGCAGTAGGGAGCACTGATAGCTCGCAGCAGCAGAGGCAAGGACAGAGCCCAGCTGGATTCAGCACCACTAGGTGTGTGTGAAAGTGTGTGTGTGGAGTATGCTTAGTATATGAATGTGTGTGTTCACCTGCAGCCACTAGGTGCTGCCAGAGACCTACTCACAGCCCGGATCCACATTCATACAGTAATATAATACACTGACACAAAAACTTTCATTTCAGAATGAAATACCACGAGATTAACTGTAAAGAATGACCTTAAAAAAGGGCAAAAAAAGATTTTTACTGTCCCACAGCAGAAAATGATCACAATATACACCATCTCCAGGGTTTTATGGGGTTATTCATCACTACCAGTGACTACTAATGACGAGAGATCCTTGGCTTTTAAACACCACTTACCATTCCAAACTTTATTTTCAAACAAGCATCTATTGGAAAATTAATACATTTTCATTTGAATAAATGTCTGTTAAGTTGCTATTTATCACTAGGTAATAGAAATGCATTTTTTAAATTCTGTTGGAATTTTCTTTCCAAACAAACATTCACATGTATCACTGTGGAGAGGTCACCACAGCACAGCACCCCGAGCAGTTAGGGGTTTCAATGCCTTGCTTAAGGAAAGTGGCCCAGGACTTGAACTGGCGACTCTCTGGTTTGCACAGGTGGTGATTTGAGTGGGACCAAGCAGCACACGCTCACTTTTTTCACCACCATTCCTAAATCGTCCTGAAAAATAATTTTAACGATCCTGAAGTGAATATAAAATGTCCCAAAATCTAAATATTGTTTCTTTACTTACCATCTATAGTTGTTATGTGTTAGTGTTATGTGAATGTTATAAATTATATTTTTTGGTTCATCATATAAATGGGTTTAAAACAAAACTGAAACGCTATCTGTAAACTGTAATAATAAAAAACACAGGTTAAAATGTTCATATTGTCTTATATTCATTTCTGTTATTATCAATAACAGTGAACAATAAACCCCAGTGTACTTCAGAACAGGACAAAATGTATGTTTATCTCAGACAGAAGTCTGGTTGAATGTAAAGTGTCTGTATCTTCAAACTCAAAGTACCTTTACCTCCAAACTGCACTCAGCTTGTTCGCTCTAAACGTGTTGTCTCATTAAAGTGAAGTTCTTTAATGCTTTAGTGCTTCTCAACAGAAACCTTACGTCCTGCTGTGTGTTTAGCTGCCTCAGCAGTTAGCTCTGTTAGCTCTATTAGCACAAATATCAAGGCAACAACTACGCTGAGCAGCTAAATGCTCCGCTTGAAGCATAGAACAAAGCTGGGCAGCAGGCAGTGGAAGGTGGTGCAGCTGCCCGGTGGAAATCTGCTGTTAGCATTGCAGCCTGTACTTTAATGTGTCAGAGGCACAGGATGCATACGCTACCTGTCAATGTTACTATTAACTGGGCGTCTGCGGTGACATTCTTGGGAAAAAAGCACAAGTGATGCACACCCAGCCACTGCCTGGTCTGACGGAGAGGACCTAACAGACAAAGTAAACCATCACTATGGCAGAACAAAAAGTGAACAAGTGCAAGTGGGATCCAAAAACACACAGCTTTTCCCAACAGATCCCACCAAAGAGAACACGATCTTCAAGACCACTTTTCCACAACTGACTGCTGTAAACATGGCAGTGGATCAGCTGACCAGCCTCACAGGACAGCTCCGCAACAAGCCTTTAAATACTCTGTTCAGTCCAACACAGTAAAACACCGAGCAGCGATAAGTATTTGCCATGTGATATATTGCCACTTCACAGCACATTCCTGTTGGATCTCCGCACTAATGAGCAAGCTTACTTGTGACTATTGTGAAAATGTCACTTTAATGTGTGAGTCAATTACAGGCCACCATATTTCAACAAGATAATAAGGCTTGGGGCTGTGCCAAAGGCTTGTGCCAGGGACGTTCTGTTGATGCTGCAGTACTGCTGCCTGAATTTGTGACTAATTCTATCTTAATAAACTGAGTATAGTGAAGATCTGATGAGAGAAAAGACCGCCATAGTCTCAGACCTACAGAGTACCTCTGTACTGCTCATTGTTTATTATTTATCACATGGAAGACAAAGAGTCTGTTCTTGTATAAGGTAAAGATAAGAAAAGAAATGATGTGAGGCTTGATAACTTATCTAAATGTGCCTCTGGGGTTGTGAAGTTAGCTTGATACATTGCCGTGAACTTTGTTTTTAATAAAGTGAGACTGCAACTTTTTTATAAGAAATAACAACATCTACCTTTTACACATGGAAAGCTCAATTCATAAGTAATAAAACACACCCTTTGGTTGATTCAGTACACTGACATTACACTGACACAGCACTGCTTGTCTGGAATGACAAGTGGGGGCTATTGTTAGCAGCCTGTAGCAGAAGGTTTCTGAAACCCTTTTCACCATTGAGATGAAAGGAAGTCTGAAGTCAATAAAATGAGGAACTGCTGAACTAACTTGGCATCGCAACCTAATGACAAACCCTCAAAATTTGTTCATTATTTTGACATTTTTAACATTCAACTGCACTATCAGATTACATAATCACATATTAGAAAAATAACTACATAATGATGCCAATGTGTAAAGACTGTGATTCTGCATTCATTCACACCTTTGCATTTACTGTGAACACGTCATTATTTTGAGATGCTAAGTCATTAGTTCCCCGTTATGTTAATATGCCAACTTATTACTTCTCATTGAAAAGACAGTCATCTAATTTCATTTGTGTCACCGGCAGAAATGGGCTTCCATAAAAAGTGACTGATTTTTTTAAAAAATTAAGTATTGTAGAGTTTGTAAAATTTTTGGACAATTTAAAGTTGCGTAAAAGCCTGTTTTTGGATTTTGCTTTAGATTTCCTTGAAACAGATGAAGGAGAATTCTCATGTACATGAAACGCTTCCTGAAACTCTTTGGCAGGTGTTAAACCTTCAGGCAACACCAGTGAGATATTTTTTTGACATCATAACTAACGCCAGACTATTCTGATAAACTATGGGCAATTAATAGAAATGATGAACTGTATATATTAATAATATGGTATGAATAGTAGAGACACAGGATTTATGTCACAGCGAGCATGACAGGAGACCCCAGTGGTTTGGTGTCTCGCTCACCCAGTTACCTTGAATAACTGCTGTAAGAATATTGTCTTTCATCACTGAATGTCATCATAGTTGTTCTGACTTTGATTGTTAATCCTCATAATAATCAGTACCAAACAGAGAGTTTTTCCCTTCACAGCGAAAAATGGATGAGGCCTGCTCCTCCCCACTTCACCCTGTGTGTCAAACATCAAATGCTTCTCATTTGAACGCAGCGGAGATACTCCTGAACGGTGCCGACGCTCTGCCTTTGATGTGCTAGCCAGTCATTAATCAAAGTTTTAATGTTTCTTATGTTGTCTAGACTCTTGTTTAAGAGAGACACACGCATTATACTAAGTATATTAGATTTAAAAACACTGCTGACATGTAGTCATTCAGGTTTTCATCCATGTCAGCTTTGATAAAGAATCTCCTTGTTTTAACAAATAACATCACTGTACTCTGTCTTTGGGTATGTTAAGCAGGTAAACAGCATTCATTGTCTCCATCTATTCAGTTGTTGGTGGGTTCTATATCGAAGCAAAGACTTAGAATAATATGCAAAATATATTAAAGTAAAAACTAAAACTTTTTTTTTGGATAATTAAACATTTTGTAAATTGATGGATTTAACAGGCCAAAGGAATAATGAACTGGTCAGTTACCAGTGTCAAAATGAGTGTGTGCTTATTTCTCTCTCTCTCTCTGTGTGCACATGCATATCTGTTTATGTGTGCACAGCTGCAGCAGATGGCTATTTAAGCTATGATCACACTGTCAGGAATGAAGGGGCCATCTCAGCCTTACTGTTGGGCCTTGCGTCTCTTTTTAATTAAGTGGAAGAAAAATGGCCAGATCTCCTTTTCAGGGGAAAACAGCCACCACTGTTTGACAGACAGTTGGGGAATGGCTCTGTAAATCAATAGGCCAGGGAACGGAGTTAAGCGAATGCAGTCACCTTTTTTTCCTGGACCCGGATGGCTATTCAAGGGGAATTTTTTCCATGGTGGCAGACAGCATCCTCACAGAGCAATATGTTCAAACTGTGGCCAAAGGGGGCAGTGCAGTACTTCTTCATGCATCTCCTCCCATCAATACATATGTGTTTCTGTATGTCTGTTCTGTGCTCAATGTGTTGCATAAATTTGCAATGTATGAATATAAGTGCGAACAGTAGAGCACACAAACTGGGTGTGCTTTAGCTGGATTCTATCAGCACACGTTTCAAGCAACCCTATCAACTAATTCAACCATATCAGCATCTAGACATGGCCCTTCTGCTCCACATATGGGAAAACATAACTCACCACCAATGTAATCAACCCAGGCCTTTTAAAAGAGCCTTCCCAATTAAAAGTGTGCCAGTTAATCCATTCTGATCCTGTTGAAGAGCACTGGGCCGTTCTCGCTGCCCTGCGGTCAGCCTAGCAAGCTGAGCTGATTGATTCTGAACCAATCTTCTCCACAAGACTGCGGCCCAGGATGTAATGACCCACAGCTAAAGCTTGGATAAGGCCCGGGCCAGGAAAACGTGAGTTGGACCAACCGCCAGCAGTGACCTTCTGGACTCAGCCGGTTTGTGAGTCAGGTTGAATTACATGGCCTTGTATGAGAAATGTGTGGTGACTAATTAGGGGTCTGGTCTGATTGCCAATCCAGTCGCTGCTGTGGCGACACATTTCAGCAGTTTTGTACTCACTCTTCAGCCACAACATGACGACAGACAGCGGATAGAAATAACACATGTGCATATTTTGATCCTAGAGCATTTTAACTGGGGTTGATGTTTCTGTGTTCGCCTTGAGTGCAGTGGTAATTTGTGGGATTTGGGTTTAAGTCCTACACCAGTCCTTGTTACAGCTTAAGCTTTGGTTCAGGCCTCATTTGATTAAAAAACGATTCTCCAAATGCATGGTTCGTTTCAGACCTCGATTTTTGAGCTATGGTTCGATGAATACCTTGTTTTTTCTTTTTTCTTTTTTAGTGGTGGGCGAATAAGAAACTTTTTCACTGGGTTTTATTAAATGAACAACGAGAATAATAAACAAAGACGACCAGTCTTCATATTACTGACAATTGACTTCTGTGTCCCTAAACAAGGCCATACTTGCATACTCTTGCCTCTCTGCTACGTCAGCAACAGCTGGTTGGATGTAGACAAACTAAAGATGCCGCTTGCAAACTCTGTGGGCATAAAAGATAATTCACGGCGAACACTTATCCGGTTTATATGTGCTGTTATTTAACGTTAATGGGCCTGGGGTTACACCACTGCTGTTTACAAACCCTGTAAACCCCTCTTTCCAACCTTACAGTAAAAAAGCCAGAGACGGTCTCGTCTGTGTCCAGAATATATCCGTGCAGCCATGACTCTGATGTACATATTGCTGCATTCACAAGACAGTGACACGAAATATGGAACAGCAATGTTTCTGGTCTTCATTTCAGAACTGTTACACCCCTAGGTGTTAATATGACAACAAGAATTTCCACACTGCATAATGCTCTATCCAGCCATGTCTTTACCTCACTATAGTGCCTCAGTACACAGTTGGGTTCTAGAAAGAGCTTACGCACACTGACCTACAAATCATATTAGCATGGAGTATGTGAGGACATACAGTATGAGGTACTGAGGGCTTATATCAACACACGCACACAGGCACGCACACACACACACACCCTTACTCTCTGCTCTGGACACACCACTCTGCAGGATCTTGACAATTAAGCTAACCACCAACTGGCCCTGCGCCTCCGGGAGTCACCGCTGCCATCCCACACACACACACACATACACAATACTGAACAGGTTCCATTAGCATACACAGGTGAAAGGTGAGCCAATCAGTGCCATCTCGACTGTTATTCTGGCTGGCGCTAATGACGGGTGCGGCAAAATGTGACACGTTTGAGCAATGCGCTGCTGTTCTTGCTGGGACACCGGGCCACAATGAAGATGGATAGGCTCCAGAGAGTACCGCAGCAATAACACAATGGCTCCAAAGTTGAACACAAGGTGGGAAAGTGGTGATTTAAATCATGCTGCACTTGTTCTGTTTACCAATTACACTATGCAATAACATAGACATTTGCCACTTTAAAACAATAGATTAATACATTTTAAAATTAGATGTAACTGGCTACATAATCAGCTATTATTAGTGTTTGTTTGCTGTATTTCATGGCTGTTGCAGCTTGTGGCTGTATGGGTTGTCTTTATGGGGCTGGTGGTCACTAAGTTCACAGTGCTAACAAGAACAAGAATAGTAAATAAAAGCACTGGCTTTTAAAAATGTAATTAGAGACTTTCTGAACCACAGCCTGTTTGCACGAAGCCTTCACTGGTGTTAGAGATGCTAGTTACCTCTGCCTCAAGATGTACGCCATGTAAAGCCTACAGATCATCAGAATGAGTGTTGGAGGTGTGAACTTGGTTTTAAACTGTACCTTTAAGGCCAGTGTCATTATCCAACATCATCAAATCCTCATTAAGGTCAAGTGCTTTCAACCCAGGCTGGATGGAGATCAATGGTACATGTTCGTGAGGGGGATGATGTGCATTGTGTGAGTGTCAGCGGGGCTGACTTGATAATAGGGTCAGTCGGGCTAAACCTAGCTTTCTTTGTGTGTGTGTTTGTGTGTGTAAGCATCGGGTTCCTACCTTCAAGCCTGACCACCAGCGGCACCTTGAGCTCCAGCTCTCGGCAGGCCTTGGTGATGCCGTTGGCGATGATGGCACAGTTGACGATCCCACCAAAGATGTTGACCAGGATGGCCTCAACCTGTGAAAGAAGACAGTGACGAAATGGTTAAATCCAGTGGTGCAGACGCACCTGTGAACAGGAGGCAACACTTGATGATACCATCATACATAACGGGCTTCTTTTTCCAAACAAAAGGAGTTTTTTGTGGAGACATTATTTCATTTTATATACTATTTGAAGTATTTGTTTGATTAATGATTACCATATGAGTCTTAAACATTTTGTGTAGATAGACCGATCAGCTATTTGTAACACTTTCTTAATGGTTAACAATTGGTTTGTTAACGATTTATAAGAATTATTTGGATAGTAATGTTACAACTACTGCTTATAATGAATAAATCATGTAAATGTGTCCCCATTAAAACTTGGTGATCTATAAAAAAGATTCTTTATGCACTGATTGAGGGTCTGATCAATATGGAATTTTTGAGACCCATAATGATTTTAGAGTAAAATAATTCACTGTTTACAGAAATGGTAGCTAATATAGTACATTTTTAAGCTGGAATAAAATAGATTTTTAAATCCACTTTTAAATTGAAATGTGGATGCTATTAAAAGGAGAGTCGTATTGTGCAAAGAAGGCACATTTGTATAACCAAACATCACTTTGATGGGGACTATGAAGATTGTCCAAACTGAAGCAAAAAAATAGGGACAAATCCTTTCCAAAGTTGGTGTTATTGACACGCACACATGTTCAGTACAGCTGGAAACAAGTCAGTCCAAACTAATTGTTTCAAGACTGAAATCTCACTTCTAAGGAAAGCCTTTAGTGGAGCAGCCTCAGCAGCGACTCTGTGTACAATAGGTCGTGCACCCAGAGGCGATGCGGCCCGAGGCTATACAACACTGTCACAATGGAGGCGGAATAAAGTAATGTATTGTTGAAGTTAAGAGGGCAGCAGCAGGTGGAAAAGGCAACACTCGGGCCAAATAATAAAGCAATATTTCAATGGGAAATGGTGACATGAAAAATAAAGCAGCCAACACACCTGGCTGGTTCTCAAACCTTCCAATGTGGCTGAGCCATGTATCATATTTACTGTAAAACTAAGACTGGCTGGTAAAAGTATAACATAGAATCATGAACACACATAGTAACCAGAAGATCCAACACACACTTCCCACCATGCTATTGACTCGATTCAAATTCAACAGCTATCATTCACAATATGTCCTTTGCTTTTATGATTCCTAGTTTCTTTAATGTGTCAAACAAACTCACAGTCTGTACCATGTTCACTTCTGCTGTCTCGCAGTTTCTGCATAAGATATCTTCAACTTTCTTACAAAATGAGCACGAAACTGATATCACTAAGTAGTGAAGCAAGGCAGCTTGTGTGTGCGTGTGTGTGTGTGTGCGTGCGATTACACTAACAATCTAGCACTTGGTAATTACCCTGGCTAGCTCAGTGGAAAAGTAGACTGAGAGCACACAGGATTAATCCTCCATGTTTGTTTATAATCACTGCTAATCTGTTAGCGCCGATTTGGATGAGCAGCTCGTGGGTGTGTGTGTGTGGCTGTTGTGAATGTGTATGTTTTCAGTGTGTGGTAATGATGTTTATAGGGAGAAGAGATCAAGGACTTGGATAGCTATCAGAGCGACAGTCACGGCATTGTCCTCTACGTGCTATCCAAATGAGCATCTCCTTATAAACAGCAGAGAGTGACACAAGACCAGCGGAGAGCTGCAAAACAAACACAGATGCAGACAGCAACATAAAGACTGAGGCGGCATGCAAAGAAATTGAGCAAGCTGTTAGGTCAACGCAGAGAACTGTTTCATGCTGATTAAGGATATCACACAGGGATGTGACCAGGAATGCAAAAAACAAGGGGAAAAGGCAGGCAAACATTAGCCCCAAACTACAAACGCACACAACTCCAATGAATGAATCATGACTTCCGGATTACTCATGTCATAATACATGACGAGGTGTACTAATATATTTAAATTATGGATGAGGAGGAGGCGATGAATGGCGGTCCATTTTTTCTAGAGCACAGTCGGTAGGGTGTTTTCAAATTATTATTCATTTTGTTAGCTTTCGTTGTATTCAGTTTAAACTAGGGTAGGTCATTTCATCAGTGTCACCGTGGTAACTTGCACCTAAGATATGTTCTTAGTTTATTCAGACAAATAACAAAAGCCTTGAACTAGTTAATTACAAATTATTGTATCTTCCTTTTATAAAATGAGAGTAATTTTGAAGGAAATGCAATCTCTTTCCAAAAAGTGTGTTTTTTTTTTATTTATTTGTTACTGTCGATCCATCCCAAAATGTTATTTCACAAGGTTTTTTTCCACTCACTTGCCTCTCAGGAATCCTCAATTGGGAAATGGAACACCATTCATGCACATGAGGGTCACTGTTAAATGACATCTCTTACTAATGGCTCTAAAATGTAGTATCTTGGTTTATTGAAATTAATGTATCTGTCCATGAGATTCATTGTGTCTCTGTCTCTGAAATGTACATTTTTTCTCCACACCGACTGTTAACATGCATTCAACCAAAACCTGTTTGATAGTGATCGGAGAATACTACTGGGAAACAAAAACAAATTGACAAAATATTTGCCTAAAGCTTCTGCATTCATATGCAGATTTTGCTTTTTGAGATTGACATCTTTAAAAGTCCACTTTCTGTTAAAAATGTAAAGACATAAACTCACTTCAAGATAACCCTGATGTCAGTTATTTAGACTGTACAAAGCCTTAGAAAGAGCCACTGGTGGTGCACTTCATGTGCAAAATTGATAGAATGACCCTGTACTTTATCTATCATATGCAAAGCACAAGTCAATCCTCATGGTATTCATGTTTTCCATTTCATCCCCTGGACCGATTCTTCACCACTGTTTGAAATGTGCTTCTGTCACGTTCACCACACACTGATGTGTGTGACGCCCATGTGTTGACTGGCAAACCCAGCAGGCATAAATATGGATAATCATTGCTTCCAGGTGCACAGCCAGATGTACTTACTCACACTTGAAAGAAGCTACATTCATACACTTTTTGAAGAAAACTATAATATTAGTAATATATGCTAAATGGCAAGCATGAAGGGTGGCAGGCAGTGAGAAGACTGCAAAATCATTCAGCAGAGGGTGAAAAGTGGACATGAAGACAAGAGGTGTGAAATGATGCCAGCTCGCTGGTTCTCAAACCTCAGACGTATATCAAACAGTTCTTCTGACAGCCAGTTAGGAGTGATCTGCAGTTCACAGGGTGTGTGTGTGCATGTGTCGATGTTCTCTGCTGTCTTAAGGCGCATGTGAGAGTGCATGTTGCACCACTGCCCTGTGCAGGTGTGGCCCACAGCCGGGGCACAAGGTCCACATCGCTACTGCTACTATGAATTTAATGGCTAACATAAAAAAATGAAGACGTGTGTATCTGAGTATTACAGACCAAGACCAGAGGCTTGAGTCTGTGTATGTAATGGACATCTTTTAGTCTCACCACCAGTGATCTAAATTACATTTTAATTGCTTAAACATAAGCGTTTTAAACAAAGATCGGGTGAAGAAAACCTCCTTAAGTGAACTGGAGGTAAATTATTATAATAGTTTCATTAGTTTAGGAGCAAAACTTTCATCAAAACAATATAAACATAAATTTGAGAGCTGGGAACTATTAATAATGCCAACATTGCTTTATTTTCAAGTAAAACAAATTTGTGATTCCAATTGAGACCAGCCAGTGGAGACGTTTCTTATATCTTTCAGTTTAGGTCCCGTTTACAAGATTCAGCCAACAGCAAGCAAAACTTTTGGATCTGCAAACGAAAGTTTCTGATCTGCAATAATACATTTTTATTCACAAATTGATTTATTTTATTTGCCAAAAAAAAAAAATAGAATGCAGTGTCCATAGTTTTTCTGTCAGATCAATTCTGTTTGATTGCATAATAAAGAATAAATAACCCCATACAGATGCTCATGATTGGAATAAGATTCCAAAAAGATCACACACCCAGTCATATTTCATGAAAAACTGAACCACAACCGAAAGTTGTGTAGGAAGGGTTGTGTGTAGCTCATTTAATGGACCAGACTTATTAAAACAGGTAGTGTACCTTAGCCTGTTTACCCTGTTTCATGCGCGCACACACACACACGCACACACACACACACAAAACAAGCTAGACAACAAACAAATTGTTAAATGAACAAAACAAAACAAAAATGGAATGTATCTAATATGACATTGCTCCTCATGTTAGATAGTGTACTGAGTACACACTGGGTTGGTTAAGACTTCACATACTGTAACACAGGGTTTGACTCAGTGTCTGTCACACACACACACACACACACACACACGCACGCACGCACACAGAGCATTATCCTGCTCCCACTGGGGGGCAGCAGAGATTTAGATGCCTATTTGCAGCCTCACTAGAGAAGACTCTATTCTCGCCCTATTTGCAGCCCATTTTTCAACTCTGTCTCTATTGGGAAGAACCATTTTTCTTCCATTCATGCGTCTCCTATTGACACCCATGTATATTAATGATACATAAGACATGATTTATGTTGCTTGGCAAAGAAGTAAATGCTGTTTATAGAAATATGGATGTGGTGAGGACTGAGTTGCACTTTGCTCAAAGTTTGTTGTTTTTTTTCTCATGTAGCTTCTCTGGTTTAGGTTTACAAGCAAATGTACAGCACAAGGAACATTACTTTCCCTGTACAAACTGACATCCAACACTGGGTGTAAAAGTTGAGCCTTTTCCAAGTTAAGATTACAGATGCAGCGCACAACACCACACGCAACCACCTCACTGTAATCTGAAGTGAGATAATGCGCTTAAATACTGTGTGCCCAGAGGGAACACAGCCTCAAATTGAAAATATGCAGCGACACTGGAGGTAAAAGAGCAGAAAATGCAAAAATGTGTGCATCTTTTAATCTCCCTAATCATGATCATGTCTGAGGACAGCTTTTAACATGCAATACATACTTTAGTGAAGCATTTTGGCCCATTTGTAGTAGACTGCACATTACGTGTGAAATATATTGCTTCTTTTAGTAAGGTACAGGTCTGTATGGGGTTAAAATGCCACAATGATGGCCCGGAAGAAAGAATTGGAGCCAAATTTTGGGTCAATCTCTTTGGTTTGATTCCCTCTTCAATCACTGCTCTGCTCCATTCAGCTCACAGTGGCTCACCTTAAGGTATAAAATAGCATTGCACACTCCAATCCGTCGAAAATCTCCAACATCACACTCTATAGCATTTTACCTCCTGTCACAGTACTGAGGACTGCCTCTTTCCTTAAAGGCATTCATTTCAGGTGAGCTAACTTGGCAGCGGGGTGGATTTCTTTCATCAGAGCTCAGCATAAGGCATCAGGTATAATGTGCCAGCTCGCTCGTTTTAGAGGATCTTTGTGTGTTCTTTGAGGCAGTGTTACGGAAAGAGCCTGTGCCGTCTACCTGGGTGCCGGTGAAATGATTCAAATTTTACAAAATAGGATCATTGCTGCTGGCATTCCGATACTCTGCTAAGGCTTTTTCTGTGTCAAAGTCGAAAAAAGGGCCTTCACAGGGGAAACAGGCTTTTCTGCCTGCTATTATACGCCCCACTAAGTGCATTCAGGACAAGTGAGAAATGTAACCTAGACAATTTGACATGCTCACGTGGCGCTCCATTGTA
The DNA here is from genome assembly GCA_903364295.1 of Serranus cabrilla. NCBI lineage: Eukaryota > Metazoa > Chordata > Actinopteri > Perciformes > Serranidae > Serranus > Serranus cabrilla. The sequence goes on from CAFUXE010001060.1 coordinate 42,707, forward strand.
CTCCTCCTGCCTGTGTGTTTTATGAAATGTGCCTTGGATGCATGTTTGACGAAATGCGTGTGTTGTTATTGGAGACAAAGGCATGCCTTATTATAAAACTATCATATACATCAATGCTCATGTGCATGCACTGAAATATGAAGACAACTCTGGAAAGCAGCGTCACATGTTCAGAAAGTCTCCATATTCCTTCCTCAGACTGATAAACAGCAAACAAACATGGTGTACTCCTCCAAGTTTCAACCCAGGGGGGAATAAAAGCATTGTATTCCCTCTCATTCGGCACGGCTCCTTGTCACGAGTTGCGCGTGCGTTGCTGAATTATCACTCAAATACACATTTTCATGCCCGTACCCCTGTTAAGCGCTGCTAATCTCTCTGCAGGAAAGAAAGAAAAGGGAAAGCATCTTGTTTCCTTTGTTACCAGCAAGCAGATAGGAGTAGGAAAAGGCAGGGCTGGAGATGGGTGTGTGTCTCTCTGTGGCCTATTAGGGGCAATTGTTCTGTCTTATCTACTGGAGACAGCCTGTACTGTCACCGCCCGCTCTGGCAGGCCTTGTTTATTTGTTTTCGATCTGCTGAGAGCCCAGCGCTCGGCCCTGGGGCCACAGGTTAACATGCACGGCTTCCAAAACCAAGGCAGGCCTGCTGGCTCTAATCACACATCTTGGAATGATGGGAAGCTGTTGGTGAGAAACGATTATTCTGTTTCTGTTCTAGTTTGCAGACAGATAGCACTAAATTGCGTTACGTGGTCAATGTGTTGTTTAGGGATTCTTTGCGTATGTTTTGTCAGACTTGATGCCACAGTGTCAACCTATCACGTTCCCTCCGAACCAGAGAGTACTCAGCTTAGCTACCCACCATTTTTTCTTCAGATGATGGTATAGCTCAAAGGGATGTGAGAGCTAGATACATATAAGTAAAACCACAGCAGTTTTCTCCACACAAAGCAACAACTGTGTTATCAAATTATCTCTGCAGAGCATTGTTGATACATGTTTGAATATGGATGAAAAAAATGAAACAAATAAAGCCTTGTGCACACAAATAAGCAACATCCTGCCTTGTTACAAGAGATAAAGGTAAGTACTGTCAAAACACAGTGTTCAGACTTTAGACACAGACAACAGAATCATCTAATTCCTTGAAATTGCCCACACTGTGTAAACGTGCTTCATGTCACAACAGAAAGATAAGGCAGTATGGATGAAAGGAACAGCAAGATTTCATGTGTTCTTTGTCATATGTGTGGGGAGCGTCAAATGACTCAGACAAAATGTTCATATAGCAATCTTTTTTGCTACGTTTACTACGCTGAGCATCAATTCTGTCAAACTGAGGAGATATTTTGCCTGTGCATATCTATTCTTGGAGAGGATACAGAACAAGAGAGAGAGAATGACACAAAGACAGACTGAGGGGGAAAGAGGGTCTTGAAGTCAGAGAGTGAGGCGAAGTGAAACAGATGGAAGAAGAGAGATGGAGAAGAAAAGAGACGGAGAGAGGTGATGGGAAGTGGTGCGGTCCCTGGCTTCTATTGAAGGCTAGGATTGGCCCTGGCAAGGAGGGATAAGAGGGAAATAATTATCCGGCCTGCTGAAGCATGACAGCCCCTTCTTTGGGCTGCGGAGAGACAGACTGAGCATTATGTCAAAGATTGGCCATGTCACCGGTGGAGACACCTCTTGACAGACAGTGGCATCTGAAGTTTCACTTGACAGTTAAAAAAACCCATCGCAACAGGTAGCGAGTTACCTGCCTGATTGATGCTTGTAGGCAAGCTTTCATCTGGAGGACATAGAGATGTAATCACTAAACTCACTCTACCAGCCACACTACTTCATGTTAGTTCCTGTTTACATGTGCATTGACACTTCAAAGCCTTTGGACTGAGTTCATGTTCTGAAAAGGACAGAATATGTAACCCAACTTATGATACACTGTAGTTGTTCTGGGAAAGTTATCACAGTGGAAAGAACAAATGATTGTTGGGAATGTAATGATACTACGCAAGGCAGTTAATTTGATAGACAAATATTTGAAGATTCAAATCGGTGAGATGAAAAATGAATTGCGACTGCAAGGCACAAATCATGGCGACTGCAGGTGAACATTGACATTGAAGATGACCCACAGTTTTCAAATCGGGAGTGTGGCAAAAATCATTTTGGTTTCCGTATTATCTGAGAAAAGCGGACGGACGCTTCTTAAACTATGCCGGGTGGAAAAGCTGGAATGCGCCACAACTGTGCTTGGTGGAAAAGTTGGAAAATCACATACGTGATTAGTTAAATAAGATAATCCAAAGCCAAACGTAAATTCCAAGATAGAAACACAGGCCTAGTGTTACTTTCTTTTAATACATCTGTTCATTAGTAATAGTAATTTATTTGTTTTCACGTTTAATCGATTTCTTTTCATTATTTCAGACAAAATATATTTTCAGTTTCGCGTAGATTATACCCAACCTCAGAAATAAGGAACAGGATTCTTCATGTTGATAGCATAAAAAGAATTATATTTTGTAGACATTTGTATGAAAAAAGTTTTACTTTTATTTGTCCTTAAACTCATTTTGTGAGAAAAACCCTGAAAAACATTGTACAATGTACCCAGCATAATGAATCATATGGAATCATGAGATGAGTGTAATGTCCCCAATGATATTCAAACCGATTATTTATTTATACCACCACTAAAGAAACAAACTATCCTTGAGTTCTCATTTCCTGAAAGGTTAGCAGTACTATATAACCGTGTGAACCATACTCTGCATCACTCACATTCAGCCACCTCAATGAGTCTTTGCACATCAGCCCAGGACAAGACTACTTTATGAGCCACCTCTCGACCTCCAGGCCAATTCTCAATTCTTTTCTACAGGCCAAAGAATAGAAACCAATCAACACAAGAATGGCTTTGCTTCCAGCCAAAAGAGGGCTGTGCAAAGGTATAGGTAGTGAGGAAAGGGGGGAGGGAAATGAGAAAAAGTGAGATCCAGCAGGACCAAGGTGAGCAGAGAATGGGTCCTGGAGATGGCCATTACAGCATTAAGGTTTGTCATCCCTTGTGAGTGAGCAGGGGGGTCATGGGCCGTGACAGCCGGCTTGAGGCTGTGTGTTATCAACCATTCTGCTTCTAGCTTCTGACATAGAAATACAGTGGTATTGTTGCACTGCTTTTCAATCAATCAGTCATTGCACAGTGGGGTTCTGTCCAAGTCAAGGCAAGTTTATTTGTATAGCTCAAGATCACATGCAGTGACTCAATGGGCTTGACAGGCTTACAAGAGCTACAGTTCTTCAAATCTTCCCATTTACAGACAAGTCCAAGATGTCAGGTGAGCTGGAGGGAAGATGCATTTCATGGGGCAGCTTAGAGGAGGTCAGGTTGGACAGCTGGTTGGAATACAGGCCATCTGTCTCATAACTTAGTCCGAGGGAGAAGATTCCCCTGTTTTTGGCCAGAGATTTAATCACTTTCAAGCTAAAAACCTGGCTGCAAAAACATAAAAAACCCCACTTTAGGGGGTAAACACTCATTATAGTTTTTGGGCCACTAATATTTATGATTTGGGTGTAATGACTGATCAAATGGGATCAATTCCATTTCAGTCTGGGCCAGTTGGTGTTGACAGTCAGGAGAAAAAATAATACAGCATGTGGTGTTTAATGATTGTAATCGTTCGCCTTCTGATCCAGTCACTGCCAGGCATTCCCATTAAGATTATCCAAAACATGTTTGACAGGTGTGAGCAGCACAAATAACACTAATTAAACAAAAACTGTCTAAAAAGGCAAGCAAGCATAAAAACAGTGCAATGTGTCATGACTGAATGTATTACTATATAATTCCTCCCTGATTTCACCCAAACTGGCCTTTTTCTGCTTTTGAATTTCTTTGTTGATTTTTCTTTGAAACTGCAGCATAAATGAGCAAGGGAAGCAGTTTTTTTGATGAGTCTCCATTTTTGCTGTTTTTAACAATATTTGTTCCCATGGGAGTTGGGGGGTTGCCTAGTGACACGTTTTAATCACCGTCAACACGCAGTTAAAGTTTGTTTGCAACTGAATTTATTTTGTTTTTCAATATGTGCTTCTTTCTGGCTGTCTAGACTAAAAATATCTGTGAATGTTGGTGGAAATGAGTTGCTGTGTGTGAGGTTGCTAGTCTTTATACTACAGGACTGAAAAAACCTCAAGATCTGTTCCCAGTTTTATGTTTGGAGCGCATCTCTGACGGCGAATGATTGCAGATGTCATTCTGCTTTCGTCTGGGAAAGACAGCCGGTTATTTTAGGTATTTTACACAATTCAAGGCGCTGATTTTGGATGGTGGTGCAAACCTAATTCTCCTTCCTAATTCCAAGTGTGCTCCAGTAGATCTATATTTTGAGGCTGCAAAACCCAAAATGAGACCAAATTTCACAGACCCAGCATGACATTTACTAGGAAGCCATGGCTTCCCAATTCATGGAGATGTGCATTTCGGCTACAAGATCAGGACCAAACTGTGACAGTCCGTCCTTGTAACCACATAACGTCTTGTGCTATACTTAACTCAATATGCGTTTAGGTGGCTGGAGAGAAAACCCTATTGCTATGTTTTAAATTGCCATATTTTTTTTGTAGCTCCTGCGTAACTAATAATCTCTGTGGTTTGGAGTTCGGTTCCACTTCTACATTTCTGTACTTATTTTCATCTAACAAGTAGCAGCCTTCCTGTGAGGTAGCAGAACCACAGGAAGGCTTTTATTGTGGAAAAGTTACAGGAAATTCAATGGCATTCACCACATTAGTAAAACAACAAAAACAGTACACTCGTTAGATGATGCGCTGTAGGTGCCAGGCACTTGGCACTTTGTGTGAAGCAGCTCCAACACACCATAAAGGTAAATAACACCTTTTACTGTTACATCCTGCCGCGTGGAAAAATCACACTGTGAACACATCACAAGCTCTGGTTGCGGTTGCTCACTGCATGCATCGCTCGGCATGGGCAGTCCAAAGCGTTTGGACAAATGCCAATATTTAACGGAAGTCAACTGAGTTTGACTTTGAGTGTGGAAGCAATCTGTGCTTTAAAACATGGATCATTATCTTCCTGGACGTATTTGAGGTTTAAAGTGGCTAAAAATGGATCCACTACGCCAATGTTTGCTTTTGTGTTAAAATGAAAGAGTGCAAGACAAACTTTTCTTGTACGACAGCACAACCACTGCACACTGCTGACACCGAGCACAAAGCTTCAGTGGATTCATGATGTTTAGCCTGCCATACACATGTCAACAAGCCAGGTGGCATTTCCATCATCATCATGTGCACATGTAGCTCTGCCCTTGTTCTTAGAGATTAATGATCATAACTGTCATCGTGTTCTTGTTCAATATTCTCAACCCTATCCATACGCCTACACAGGATTTACACATCACATTCAGCTGCCTTCAGATTCCTGATGGACAGTTCATTTGGTTGGAGTTTTTGGTACAAACAGCAGCATTAAATGACACATCCAAGAGAGAGTCGAGCAACTAATCAGACACGACATGACAAGGAGTTGAAAAACAGTGCAATCTCCATGAACAAATTTTACCAAAACATACTGTGCAGACATACAGTCATCATTGACATTATCATGACTCACACATAAAAAGCAGGCTTTCATCTTGAGACAGTTTGAATTCAAGAGCAACTGTTTGTTGCCTCAGGGCAAACTGAATATGTCTGTGAAGATGTGTTTGGTAATATAGTTCATCTTGGCTCTACTGCTGCCTTACCATTTAAATTCCAGAATTGTATCATACTTTAGTCTCATAGAGTTGTGAAAGTTATGAAAGACTTAACAGCCGTCAATTAAATATTACAGATCCTATAATGTATATATACACATATATTTCACCAAAATTAGATTTTCTAAGTGCCGTTGACAGTTTGTGTGTGTACAGTTTTATGCGGCTGTGGTGCCCGAAAGCCTGGTAGCTGAACTTGAAGGTCAGCACTAAATAATATACTTCTTTCTTTGTCATGGAGATGGAGGCAGGGTGCGCAAGGTGTTGACTTACGGGAACATCTAGGGGATCATCTTGTTTAAAGGGCCTTAGCATGCCATATATTACACACAATTATCATAAATGACTACAAGCAAACTCAGGGATGGTATTGGCCCTGGGTCTCGCTCAGAACATGACTAAAGCCTTATTCCAATTCCAGGGAAAACAGGGAAAATGTATGGAAACTGGTGATGAAGTCCTCTTAATGTGTGAGTATAAGTATGTGTTCGGTATAACACTGTGTACAGAGCTTATAATATTCCCATTCGACTTTCCAAAAGTGGGGACAATTCTCCTCACCATTGATGGTTGTCAATGGTTGACATTATCTTGCCTCAATTTAGGTTCTTTTACAGTATTATCCCATCAATTGTTCTCTTTGTACCTCATCTACTTCCTTCCTTAACGTGTTCTTGTTCTTTGGTGTGTTTGTAATATGTTGTCTTGAAAGTAAACACAAATTGTGTTACTTGCTGTTCTTGTCCACATTCATTTTTGTCACCAAATAATAGCTGTTAACCAACTGGGAGAGCTTGGAGAGGCGCTGAGGAGATCCCAGAGCACCTTAGGAGCACTTCTGAAGAAAAAAACACAGCTGTACATAATGCACAAAACACTGTTTCACTCTGTTACCTGCGTGGCCCATTAGGTGCTGTGAAACTGTAAAGAGTAAAAATGTTCCATTTAAATACACTTTAATATCAATTTAAGGGTGTAGGTTTGGTTTCAGGTGGGGCCTGAGGCATTTAAAACATACATTAGGATGAATCTGATTGGATTTGAATCATAATGGTTCATAAAAGAAACTGAAATTCTATTAAAATTGTTGTATTTTCAATGGGAATTCACATCCACATTCAGTTTCACTGTTAGATAATATTGTATTCACAGCTTTACTAAAACAAAACTGAAAAAGGAAGAAAATCTTGTGTGACTGAAATTATACCTACTCTTCCACCAATTGACTAGTCAATGGGGTGAAAAATGTGCATGTTATCTTTAGATTATCTAAATCAGACTTAGTGCAGTGAGTGCTCTCTACCTGATAGCGTTGTGTGTGCATCAACTGGGCTTTTTTGTCTGAGCCCAGTATTTCTTTTTTTTTTTTTAAACCTTTCCAGTTGGAAATCTGTGTATTTACACTATGCGACAAACAGCAGCCACATGATGTGTGGACCCTGAATGTTGAAAATTTCGAAATTTTGGGTTAAACTCTGGTGCTGATGCTGGTCACTGTCACCCAGCTGGTCTATCAGGAGGGGTGAGGAATGGCGGGACAAATAATTCAAGGAACAACAGTCAGTCACACACAGTGCTGAACAACAATAACAGGGGAGGAGAAATGAATGCTGCTGACACAAAGACCATCTTGGGTTTGTCTTCTTTCCCTATCTGAGTTGCATCTCAGCCAAAAAAACACTACCCCTTTGAAGAACTCCAGCACTTCCAGCTTCGCATTTTCAGAAGAGCGCCTGGTGTTTTCAGCTGGAAAAAAGGCTTTAGAGGAAAAAATAGCACCATCAGAATTTGGTTGGACAAGCACATATTGACCAACCAATGAGAAATGGTCAGTGCTAAAGAATTGCAAAAATGAACTCAATGGGTTGTTTTCTGTTTCTATAGAATAAGCAAAATGCAATGCACTTGCTGCTGCTCCTAGAACTTCCTGCTGTGAGGGCCTTGTAATAAATGAAGGCAACTTAACTGTATCAGTTCCCAGGGGTTGCCACTTGATAATAGTGGTAAAAAAAAAAGGGAGGGGCGATTGGTAGGGATCGTCTACCCACATAGGGTAAAACAGCAATTACCAAAAAGATTGATAAATTCTGAAACCAGCCCACAACAGCTACAGTGATCTCATATCTCATGCAGGATGCAGAGTGAGAAGGAGAGACGCCGACCTCTGCGGTGAGTGGGAGGTTTGTCAGATGTCAGTGAGGGATGTAGAATTTGTCTCCCGCTGCTCACCTCAGGGTATCAGAATGCCCCTGAACTCACACACAATGTACTGTACACGAACTATCTCCCACACTGCCCTATCAGCACACACACACACCAGAATGCACACACAAACCACTTTGCTGTGAATTGGACTCAACAATTGGAGCCAGTGTAGGGCAGGCATATTATTCATCCCCAGAGGGTGTCGTGTCACTGCTGACAGGAAGACATAAATATTCCTCAACCTCTTTACCAAGGGTTAATGGCTGTCCATCAAGCAGCAATGAGACATACAGGCTCGCATAGGCCTGGTGTAGACACACACAGTATGGGCACTGTCGTTGGAACGACAAGGTCACTTATGGAGGTGGGAAAAACCAAGGTGGACAGGAAGCCACATGAGGCAGGCAGGAATACTCTCTTTCCACATGTTTACATGGGCACAGTTACATAGATTTATATACAAAAACCCACCCACACACCTAAAATATGCATACACATTTACATTCCAGTGCACCCACACAGATTTGTGTGGATGCTTTTTTGTTTTTTGCTAAGTCAGACTGAGCCCCTACCTAAAAAGTTGGTTCTGTGTCTTGCTGTGTTGTGCTCTCCTCTACTCAAAGGAAGAATTATTTTATTTAACTGAGGAAATGCATAATAGTTGGGGAATGGCATACATAATCACCTCGGAGACTGGGTACAACAAACCAGCAGCTGAATATAAAAGAGCCAACATTTCCCGCTTTGTTCCTAATGCTGCGCGGCCAATCAAAATTAATTTATTCTAATGTATGCACACAGAAGGTCAATTATCCAAATGATTCCAGTTCAGATTGCACCTGATCTTGGGAGCCAATGAGCCATCGAAAGGGCAGATGGGTGTGCTTTGCAAGGCAAATCATCGCCCCAGCCCTCTTTTTTTTGTCACCTCCTCACCATTTGCATGTCTAAATGTGCAGGCCATCCGCTCACCTTTAGCGAAGTGCATTCCACTAATGGATAAACAACTTAGCATTTAACTTGTGTAGGAGGAGTCAGGCCACAGAACAAGATCCTGTATACGGTTGGTGTCAATTGCTGCAAAACCAAAAGTAAAAGGTAAAGAAGATTTCCTTGAGATTCTAATCAAGTGAGCATGCCATCTTGTTGTATGAAAGTTGAATAAACAAACCAAATTGAGAGAAATAATACTACTTAAAAAGTTATAATTTTAGTCTGAGCCTTTTCACAGTGCAGGCACGAGAAAACTATTTAACTATGTCACATACTTGTGAAAGCACACTAATTGTTCTTTGACAAGTTCAGAGCTATATGTGTTTACAGAGGCAACATCACTTCCTTCCTCTCATCATAAGTGGCAAACCTGAAAATCTTCACAGTTAACACCTGTTCCCAGAATCTAAAATCCAGGCTCTGTTACTTATACTGCAGGCAGCCCTTTGGTTATGTGGATGTTTTAGTTCTTCCTCTGTTGCTTTTTGTTTATTTGATGCACTTCACATCATCCACACACCCCATCCCCCACTGATGCTGTTATGTGCATAGTTAAGTAACTTTTGTTAAATAAATAACTTAATATTATCTTTGACATGGCGACTCCCACTTTGCTGGGGCCTTAAGAGCCAGGTTAACACCAGTGCAACAGTTTTCCAAGAATACATAAAGCACCTTAGGGTCTCTTCCAGGCTACCAATAAAGCAAGATGGTGATGATAATGGTCTAGTGTGAAATCAGCCACACATACATGCACAGTAGCAATAATAAAGGTTACATATCTAATGGCTAACAACAGTGAAAACAAACATATTAAGTGGGGTAAAATTTCTAGATGCACCAAAGTAAGAGGCGGACCACTGGTGTCATTATAAACACCACAAATAGAGCGAGAGAGGATGATATAACACAAATGTTACAGACACAGCCAACACCCTCTGTGTGTTTAACCGTGCTGGTAGTTTTCTGTTGTATATGCTGTGGGATGTGTGGTCCCCTGCAGGTGAAATTAATTTGTTGCAGTCTTGACTGCACCCCTGACCGTTCAGTCTGCTTAGTTAGTTCGGTTTTTATTTCCATTGTTGGTTTCTTTCAGGAAAAGCTGATGGTACCCACAGGCCCTTCCTCCTGCATAGTCTACCTCACCCAAAAAATAACCTTTATTTAACCAAAGAACTGGTTTTATTTTGCTTCCCTTTCCCTTAATGAGCTGGGTCATAACATAAATGGGGGCTCATCCGGGATATTTCAAAGAGTCCTGCAGTTAAAGTTAGTTATAGCTTGGAGGTTGGCTTGTTTGTAAAAAAGAAGAGAGGAAAAAAAAGGAAAAAACAAAATTGTGTGCAGCTGGGTTATTTGGAGGAATAATTGGACATGTTGCTGTTTGAATGTTTTGGCCAGCCCCCCTCTTAGTCTTCAACAGCTGCTGTGAAGATGGATTAGCTAAAATAGCAAACTACTTCAGCATCATATACTCCAAAACGTTATTTGAGAAGTAGTAAGTAAGTAGATTGAAGCCCTAGTTAACGGTTAAATGGCGGAATGGGAGAACAGGGTAAATACAGAAATACTTAAGTTGAATTTAATACCATTTGATGCCTATTTTTAATAACTTCAAAATATTTTTAAGATAAGATAAGATAAACCTTGATTCTTGCCATAACCAAACTTGACAACTTGAACAATAAATGCTGAGTGATTGAGCAGTCCTATCTGAAATATCTCAAAACAGCGATTTACTCAGCAACTTTGTCAATGACTGTTTCTGTGGAAGTCACCGTCACGGATGGTCAATGTCGAAGTATTGCTCCTGCATTTTACTTTTACTGTCGAAAGTTGATGAAAAAGAGCCAGCCATCATCGCGGACTGACACCGACACAAGAGCTCCGCGCTGCTTGGCAGCTTACCAAAGCCGTCTGCGTGCACAAGAGGCAGAGTCGCGTAAACAACTACACACGCTTGGAAGGGGTGTGTGTGTTACTGCACAGATGTTGGTGCTCAGTGAGTGAGTGTTTGGGCCGCTGCAAAATCTTTTGGGCCAACAGATCGGCCCACCGGCCCACATGTCCATGGGGAAAACTCCCGGTACTCCCGCTGGCCAGTCCAGCCCTGGCCTCCAGCAAAACTTACATTTACCCGTGATTATGATAAACATCAGAAGCGAAGTTCGGCAGTAAGCAAGCGGTATCCCGTTTGCAGCGTTACCCATGTTGAGCACAGCGAGCGACCCCTGAATATTACGTCAGCATCATTGATATCGCCCAGGTCCTATTCGCACATAAAAATAAACTTGCACAAATTTTAGCAGGTAGGCCCACACTTAAACACAAATGGAAAACTCATAGATTTGAAAATGTGATACCTCGTCAGATGACGTTTATTACTTTTTACTGGTCTTATTTTTGTCTTTTCATTTGAAATACCTTTTAAAAGGCAGCGGACACCCAGGAGAATATTGTGCTGCCTGCGCATTTAGAGCTTGCTGGGCAGGATGGAAGGACTGGGAAGTAAAAATTTCATGAGGTGTTTATTTCCTCAGTAGCTGTTATTTTTAAGAGTTAAGATATATTTGCACTTATTTCTTTGATTTGAACAGCACCCAGAGGCCCTTCTTATTTTGGAGCCTACCTCACTCATTTTAGTTGTAACAATATCTGTTACAAAATCTGAGCTTCTTTTTAATGAATAACTTTATTTGAACCAAACACATCTGGTTTTATATTGCTGCCGCCGTTTGCGGGGTTGTGACAAATAAATGGGTAAAGGAAGAAGAACAAGACGTAATTTTTCGTTCTGCGACTGTATGTTTAGCTTGAGGGATAATTTAGCAGGGCTAGAATAACCACAGAAAGCTGTTATTTTGATTAATGCCATGTTATTATGATGTGGCATTCTTAACCATTGCTGGCTCCCACCAAGCCTCCTTATAGCGACCCTTTTCTACAAGCCCACTGACATGTTTTTCATCCTCGTCAATAAACAAATCCCGACAGTTTTGAAAGGTAATGAGAGGACTCAGCTCTGGTTAAAATAGTAATTTAAAATTTGATTAAAAAAAATTAACACTCTCCACTCAAGGCTTCCATCCCCTCTGTCACCCAGTGTGTCCTGAGAGGTCTGGGCAAGCGGGTGCTAAATTGCCAGAAAATTCCAAACCTGGTTGAAACAGATGGACACAATCAATGTTTAATTTTCAAAAAGATATACAGTTACATTCAGGGTATAGAGATGAGCATGCACTCACTAAATACTTTCTTGAAGCAGTGGGAGCTGTAAATTTTCCCATGTCCTCAAGTCTCTTCAAATGGAGAGGTGATCTGCTCTCATATGCAAATGTGAAGGATTTTTAGT
>CAFUXE010001060.1:57039-73885 GCA_903364295.1 Serranus cabrilla
CCTCCCCGAACCATTTTACTGCTCTCTACACCCGTTTCCTCCCTCCTCCCCTCACCCTCTGCACTCTCTCTCTCATTTTCCTCTCTTTATCACTCTTTTCAACACAACTCTCTCACTTACTCCCTCTCTGTCAGTGCTCTTCTCCTCATCTCGACACACTATTTCTGCTGATCCTATATGCTTGCTACAAGTAAAAAAAAAAGGCTGAAGGAACACATGTCAAGCTGCTGCAGTTTATAGACTGAATCTTAAAACTATTTGGACAACATTTATAGCAATGAAAGAAAATGAAAAAAACTTTTGTAAGAAGGAAGCTTAGACTTGACTTCTAAGCTACTTTTAAGGGGACAGTTCAACCCTAAATCAAAAATACATACTTTTCCTTTTACCTGTGGTGCTAAAAATACATCTAGATAGTTTTGGTATGAGTTCTTGGGTGTTGGAGGTAAAGACTGATGATATATCCGCCTTTTCTTGAATATAATGGAATTAAATGCCACTTTACTTGCGGCGCTCAAAATACCAAAAAAGTACATTGTAAAATCTCAACAGTGTTGTCTTCTTCCAGAAAACATGACCTGGACACTCAAGATCATCCACAAACCTGGATGTGAGTAGTTTTATTTTCTCGCAACTCACACTAAAACAATCTAGACCGACAAATAGTACGATAGGAAACAGGACACCTTGTGCATCTCTGTTTGGAGACAAATACCATGTTATTGTCCAACACCATTTGTTTGCCTTGAAAATACAAACATGCCATTTATTAATTACTCACTGTTCTCTGTCAAATCATATATATATATCTATTATATATTCCATACATTCAATTAGTGAAACATATTGGAGCAGTTTGATCTTCACAAGCCTCAGGCAGCAACTTACCTTAGTCAAGAATTGACTGACAACTTCAAGCACTGATATCGTGTGTTATACTGCTTGAAATAAATCGTAAAGTATAAGGCTTCTTAGGTTGTTGTCTTGGCAACCAGACCTCTATGGAGCAAATGGCGGATCACTCTTAAACACACTAGAATAGCAATGAATAAGAGGACATTATATGGAATGACAGGGGCATTCTGTAAAATGAAAGAGGCAGACATATAAGCATCATTCTGTTGCTTTCCAGTTTAGTTTCTTCTGCATTTATATCTCAACGTTCACATTTTGTTCAATGTATGTGTTTTTAAGTTTCAAAATGCAACCTCCCCATGCCCTGATAAAACTTTTTCCCCCATGACGTGACATGGGTTTCTGGACGATGATGTTGCTATATATATATTTTCTAATTCATAGCCAGTGTGTATTACTGCCTGCAGCGGTATGCTCCTGGTTACTCCTGTGGATGCCAAGTTAATTCGGACATGAGACCAAAACAAACTAACAGATTGAGGCATTAGTTTACCAACAACTCTTGCTCTGTGTCAGGTTAAATTACTGTTTTTGTCTCAGGAGTCTGGTGCCCATGAAGAGAGGCTTTGTACTAAATAAAGAGCCACCTATAAAAGTCAATATCAGTTTATTGAGAATATTTTCACCGCTTTAACTTGCTATCAGACAGCCCTTTCCAACAGGTTACTGAGGATGTTATCTATGTTTTCTTCAAACACAACAGACATCATTGACAGAAAATAAGGCAAATGCTAAGTGGGCTTTTCTGTTTTAAAAAACAGGAGAAAAAAAAGATCCAATGGATTCTGCCTTTCTTTCTGTCTTTTTGTTTTGTTTGGCAAAATGTCCTTGTTGCAGTTTTATAGTGGCAAATGTAACCTGTAGTTTTTATAGTGCTGACAAATTGAGATTCTTTAAATATGTAAAATCCCTCGCAAAGAGACTGATTCTTCTTAGTACTTTAGCTGCATGTCACTCTTCTGCCTTCCTTTACAGTACTCTGTTTTCCCACTGAAAATCTCTTGTCCATCTGTATCCTCCGCTGGCAGTAGCAGATATTGACTGAGATAACAGTGTAGGGGAGCCGTGTTCTACATTGCTACTGCTGCTTGGTGAACAAGGCAGCAGCAGACAGTCATGTCAGCTTGGACAGAATACTCGGGACTGAACCGGATCATACGATCTGATACTGCTTCTTCCCATCGGCTGTCAGTTGTCGGGAATGCAGGGACAATAAGATCTGGATAAGGGGAATGTGAGGTGGTATATTATGGTTGAACAGATAATGCAGAAGTATTAACTCTTGTCGAATCATTACATATCCTTGACTGGTTAAATGCATAGAGTGTTGTTATATATATATCTATATATATATGTATATATATATATCTATATATATATGTATATATATCTATATCTATATCTATATAGATAGATAGATAGATAGATATATAGATAGATAGATAGAGAAAGAACTATTGTTTGTTTTTCAAATTCAAGACTATTTTTCTTTTGTTTGCAGCATATGTGTGAAATGAAAATGTGCCTGTTTCTGTTTACATGGTTATGCTGTGAATTTCTATCCTGACCCTGAGCATGGGAACGAAATGAAAGAGGCGATTTCTTTGGAGATGTGATGAGGTGAACGTTTCATGTGAGCCTCGACGTCTTTCCATTACGCTCAATAATAAAGAAGTGTGCGGATCAGACAAGAGGATCGTATCAAATCAGGCCTGGAAAAGCCAATTACACTGACAATAATCTCTTGCTGTACTGCTGCCGGCATGTCTCGCCGTACAGAGCAACAAATACCTGAAACACGGCGAGAGGGGAGGAGGGGCACTGGGGAGCGACAGGACATTTAAAGAGACAAAGTATATTTGTGAACGCTTGCTCATTAAGCTACAAAGCTGGTAGAGAGGAGACCATAATTTAGAAGCAAAATGTCTTTGGGTTTTCAAAACTTTTTCAGTTGTTTATTGAGTATTTATAAAGATTCTGCTCATTTAAGTGAGAAAATCAATTCTTAACAGTGGACAAAGGTGTGAAAACCAATGGATGTTGAGAAACCCTACAGCTGTCCTTGCAAGGGTCATACTGAGGGTGTTACGGAGGTGGATAGCAAATAGGAGCTGGTGGAGAGGAGCCGGTGTCTCAACCCATGACCCTGCCCAAAAAAACCCAGGGGGCTGCAACAAGAGAGAGGGCAGAAGGGCTGTTGGATTTCAGAAGTCAGAAGGTTAATGTGAGTTGTTAGGAGCCTCAGGCCTTGTTGGAACAGACACAAGCTTTGGGAGCCTGGGCACAAGCACATAATCTACAACAAACAACAGGATTCATACATAAATACAAAGAGGTGCAGATTATATATGCTCACATAGCAGCTATAGATAAACACATGCAACAGAAAATCTAGGATCTAACAAAATCTTAAAATGTCCCATCTAACTTCAGTGTCGTTTGTGCTTTATATTTACGTTATTATGATCTGAATATTAGTGTTTCAATAAGAGGGGTCTGCAATTCCGCAATAAGTGTAAGGACGTACAGCTCCCTTAACACAATGAGTTTTTCATCATATATTATTATGATCAGATCTTATTATTTGTCTGGGTATGGTTATCATTAGGTTCTGGTTGTGTTGTAAGCAGTAAGATACTTCCATAGTCAATGATAATTGTGCAGTTTAATCGGGATTTGCCAATATTAACCTATTAAAATGATATTAGCATTTTTACACAACTGGTTTGACACATAAATAACAGTTTACTTGCATGTGAAGTGCTACTCAGACTGTGAAAAAGTTGCATAATGTTTACTGTGGTTCTGGAGGAGATTTCCAACGTTGATTAGCCTGAAAACCAGTCTAATGCTGAGCTGCTGTTTAATTTGATCTAGCAAATGTGTCGGGTCAGGCAGCGCTGATCAAATATGAATAAAGATTGTTGTACTGTGTTGTCAATTTCTTGCCTTCAGAAAAGCATTTAAGGTTACTGTTTAGGTGTCATTTAAGATGGTCCTTCACCTGGTCGTCATATTTTCCCATGTTTGAAAATGGACCCAGCACAGCCCCAACTTGCATGCATCACTCGGCGCTACATCGCATGCTTCATTGATCCGATTGGTTGTAGGTCACGTTTTATTGCTCTGATGGGCTTTAGGTCTATTCTGAGGCATTTTGGTCTGCAACCGTTAACAACACCCCTTGGAAATCAAAAATGAACTGAGAGGTTTAAGATCAAAATGCATTTCTTAAATAGTTTGGCGATGCCGGGCTAAAAGCTTATGGAAGTACAAAACTAAAATTGATGGAGCCACCATTTACAAAAAGTTGGCAAGGACATCAGTTATTATTAATTATCCTTTTAATCCTCAACAGCTGATATGATGCATATCAGCTGTTGACTAAAGACTAGACAGCAAGTTTATCAGTGCTTTGGTTTATACTGTGGTGCTCAGCTTCCACAGGATGACAGCCATTCATGCTATTTAATTCCTGTTCTTTACAAAAACATATAATATATAAGCCTCCAGATTTAAAACCCCATGACATGACAGATTATTATTTTCAGTGTATTATTTTTTCTATTGGTATACCTGCATTCTGTGCTTTACAGTGACTCATACTACAGTTAATGATGTGAGGTGCCCTTTGACCACCTCCTGTCAAAATGAAAGGAAAACATACATTCTCAAGGCTTTGGCATGTTGTTAGATCGTTGCTGTTTATTTTGACCCAGGTAATTAATTTACAACAACATTCAACAGCTCATTGCAATTAATAATGTTGCATTGATGCAGGTGTAACCTTGACAAATGCCTTCAAAAACATCGCCCACATGAATAACCCTGTAGGACAGGAAAGGGCACGGTCTTTGTGGTGTCAGTACATGGCTGAGAGAGCACAAATGATCTCATCAACTGGGTGTTTGAGTGGCCTCACATAATCTCCCAGCATGTGCACACATAAGCGCCAGGGGAGCATGAAATGAGGAGGGTCTAGCAGTCACACTTCTGCCGCAATGTCTTTCAGCACTGGACATGGCTGTGTGTGATGGTGATACTCCCTCAAGTGTTGGAGCATGGACAGATGGAGAGATGGAGAACTGGAATGGCGGCAAAGGGTGGAGCAGTGGCAGCAGATGGTTTGGATGGAAGGAATCTCCATTTATAATACAGAGAAGAATAGAAAAGCAGTCTTTAAGGACAACACTGGCTAGCAACAGCATGCCACATTTAGTATGAGGCATTATTGTGGGTTACTGATCCATGAATATGTTGAAACCATGTGTGAAGAGTAAACACAGAAGCAGCGCCGCTCTCATGGCATGATATTTATAGCTGGAGAAAACTGTGGGCTAGTGATACTGCCAAGAACAATGGTTTAAGTTCATTTTGATTTATTCTCTGGATGTCTCTTGGTAAGCGCTGGGATGTGAAAATACATGCAAATGGATGCAATGACCAGTGTTCTACCAAGGATCTGCTCACTGCAGCAAGTAAAAGAGTTAAGAGAGTAAAGTCCATGAAACACAGAGTGGTAATCACTACTGTAACGATTGTGACTTCCATTTCTATTTCCTCGATCATCGGGTAAAGAGGAAGTACCACCAAGCAGCTCTTATAGAGCCACATGAGAATAAATGAAGTCCTTCTTTGCTATGCCCTTCCTCTGAGTGCTCAACTTCACAAGGTCGCTCAATCACACGCGGCTCCCCTCCCTGTGGCATCCAAAGGCCCTATCTGATCGCTGGCTGGCTCCCGCTGGCCCCATGGTGTGAACCAGGTGCTGCGATGACAAATCGCTCCTGGCAGCAATAAGAGAACAGAGAGAGCAGAGCTCAATTAGCTCGAGCTCCAATCCCAGATCCTCTATTGATTTCCCACGGATGAGGAATGGCAGACAGGAGAAAGCTCAATCAGACATGCCCATGGGACCTGTCTCTGTGTGTGTGTGTCTGTGTGTGAGAATCAACAGGGGACGAATTGGTGCCAAGACGAGGCGCTGGGCTAGGCTGAGCTGAATACATTAGCAATCTATAGTCTTTATGCATACATGATGGTTAAGTAATAGTGTTGTCTACTGGTGGTGCAGTGGAAAATGACATGAGTCTTTAAAAGCATGCTGTGCCGTCCTAACCCAGATCACATGGAGATGGAGACAGACAAGGCATTAGTTCCCTGAAGGGCAAATCAATCTGACAAGTCATCAGCTCCATGGTGCATCTCTGGACAATTCCTTCACTTCCTCAAATTAACCTTCACAAGAGGATGTATGGAGTCTGACAACCACCTCCATCCTTTGCCTATGGCTTGAACCATCCTCTTTAGGTGAAAACATAGATTGTATAAATCATGGAAGGAGTGTCCCTGACGTCATCCATAGGTTTCTGAAGATAGTGGGTGGCTCATCTAGCTTTGGCCATCACCACTGTGACAGTGCCTGAGTCCTCCTAACTCCTGGCTATTCTAAAAAAGGGGTAAAGAGGTGAAGTGGAGGTGAGCCGAGGCGTGTCGAATGCAGTGGCAAGCCAGCTGTGACGGGGAGCCACCTGTCACTCAAAGTGGCCATGCCCTTAATTATGCAGATATTTAAACCTTAATATAATCTAGTTGGATGAGTAAGAGGGCACTTCACAAATCAAAGTGAAATTGATACTTTGGGTTCTGTCGCTTTGTGTACATATCACAAAATGCCCATGCAGTTAGCCTTCAGTTTGCTGTGTTTGGTTCATTTCCTGTAATTGGGTGGGATTATGTTTGAACCGCACTGGGGTTCGTTTGGAAACAGAGACCACCTCTCACGAGTAGTCTTGGACTGGTTGTTTTGGAGGAAGATTGGAGTGACCAAACGAACAAACAGCTCAGTTGAAACAGACTAAAATTTGGGTTGTGAATACACCTTGAGTAAAATATTCTCACTTGCCCAAAGGGTGGAAATAAACAATAGCGATCATCTTTTGTACCAGGCTGTAAACATGTTTATTTCTGCTGTAAAGTTGGAAACATAGTTGTCTATAAGGACTGACTCCCTTTTGGAGCCAACCTCAAGTGGCCAGTCAGGAATGAAAGGTTTTGGCACTTTGTACTGGCTTCACTTCTCAGCTCCGGAGGTTGTCGATTGGGTGTACAGTGTACCTTTTAGCCCAAATTCATAATTTGTAGGCACATAATATTGTAAGAGTTTAGGCAATCAGGAAAGTGTGTATACATGTCAGTCGAAAAAAGCAGCCACATGTGTAAAAAGGTTGTGAGCGAGTACAGTTTTACCTTCCCATGTGACTCCCCTTTCTCACTAGACAACTTTTAAAGTTAGAGGTCTGTAACTCTGCCAAAACCCAAAGGGCAAGTGAAAATATAAATTGATTAAAATGCAAACCACTAATTATGTCTCAATTTATCTCATACACATGCACAACCGCAGCATAATTATTCCAGCTCGCCCACTTGCGCTCTGTGTGTCCCTATGTGTGGCCTTTTAGAAACACCTGTTCACAGAGCCAGCTGTGTCCAACCCACGCTCAAGCCTGGTCAGGAGCAGCTTGGCCCTGACTCATCAACATAAAAGCCATTATTTTGAATGGGGCGGAAGACAATAAACTTGAGTACAGCTATTATTGGATCAGGTACTGTGTGTGACAAAGGGGCCGATCTATTCAAGTCGATTCTTGTAATTCCTGTTCATGTTTAAATGCATTTCACCATGTTGCTGCTGCACTATTTATATATTTTAATAATAAATAACAATTTAGTACATTGATTTTGCATATTTAGTAAATACAGTGAAAATGAAAGTGTAATACAATAAATCAACCAAAAGTATTTGTCTGTAGCATCACATGGTATTAGTAACCACCTTATAAGGCATTCTGCTTTTAACAAGTTACTACTTGACATGTCTTTCCAAAGATAAGTGCACTTGTATGTTATTTTGATTCAACTCTCCACTGTTCAGCTTAAGTTCTGTGGAACAGTAAGCCATGTAAAGTCAGTTTGAGGCGACCTTCACATTCACTTTTTTAAAAAGGATTTTTCACTGTGTTGAGGCAGTTTCAGGTTGTTGCTGAATAACCGGAATGCTCAGCTGGCTCAAATCCTGGTGGTTTGGCACTTGTTATAGGACTGCCATGACCCGTTTTAAGATTGTAAACATTATCACAAATAAACCAAGCTACAGTAAATGTTGACTGAGATGTGCAACAGCAAAGAAAACACTTGCAAGCGGGTCTGAAGTCAAGAGTGGATGGTATTATTAATTACAGAAAGTCAAGAGGAATTCATTAATTGGGCATTCATATGCAATACTTCATTAATTAAACCTAACTGAGCTGATAACCAATAATGTAAAAAGACTAGAGAATGAAGCAATTCAATTAAAATGTGCAGTGAGGGAGCATTTTCATACATTACATCTATTGTACGAAATAAGAACAAAAATTAAACGACGTCTGATCCGTCATATTACAATTACAGCAGAGACTAAAAGCAAGAAAGTGAGGCGACAGCACCGCCATGCTGTAACATGAAGTCCACCAATTGCAATGCTTTTTTAAAAAGTGTTTTATTTCTATTTCTGCCCAATAAATATGAAAGATATTCTGCGTGCTTCACATACTTTCAACATGGTTTATGGATATTTTATCCCCTGCTGTTAGTTTTATGACTCTACAGCAGCAGCATAAACAGAAAAGTTTACATTTTCTTTAGGGACTCTCTTCTCGACTGCTCTGCCAATCAACACTTTAACACGACAGACATACACCTGCTGTCACTTCAAAGCATAATCACTTACTTCTGTGGCCCCTACAGGCTTGTTCACAAAATTTATGGAAAAGAAGCATCTAAATTTAAACTTTTGCTTCTACCGTTGATATCACATATGAAAAATACACAGCAGTTTATTTACCAAATTTGTACTTTGGTACAAAAAAATGTGCAAGAGCTGTTTATCTGATACGTCCAACTGATTCAGGGGCTTCTGAGTTCACGGAGTAAAATGAGTCCACCCACCCTGCATCAGTCTATAGATGTGTGCTCTGCTAAGGCTGCTAAGGAGTTTCGAGCTTTTGCCCTGAAGACTTTTAATGGACAGCCTTGAAATCTTAAACACACTCACAACAACACACGCAAGCTATGTGCTTGAACAGAAAAAAACCCCCAACACACTTTAATCCATAAAGCTGAAGACTGTGTCCATGTGTACGTCCATACAGACTGGTTACTTTACATCAAGCTTATGATGAATAGCTTTCAAGGATGCAGGGTCAGTGCTCTCTGGGTTTAGCCGATACCATCCCATATTGTTGCAGTCATTTTAAATGTACTAGAGCAAAAGAGGTCTCGCAGTGGAAAAAAAAACAACCCTATATCTGTCACTGACGCAGGCTGTTAATGCACTGTAAGCAAATCTGCAGGAAAGCCATTGTGTGAGGTAGAGGCTTTCTCATATAATGGCTAACTAATACAATGACCCAGCACGGCATATAACGAAAAAAAAAAAAGGAATTCATCACCTGGAGAGCCACTTCTACCTTAAAGCACACAAACCCCCAGTGCTGTCTGCCTGGAACAAGCAACGCTCACTCTTTCTGTGGCCTGGCCTCGATATGGCAGCCCCAGTGTGTCGGCTGGACTAAGTACTCGTCCCTCCATGGCTGGCCCCCTATTTAGTACTCGTGTAATATTCCGCGCGCTGGGAATGAACTCCATTACCGTGGTAGCTTGTTTTCTCCCTTCTCTCCCTTTCTCGACGGCTTTGCAATGCTTGTGTTTATAACACAGGGAGCTGGCATTTCCCTCAGGCCCTCTGCTTCAGGCGGAAAGGTGATTTCTTTCCCTCTAAAAAACACATCATGAGGGCTCTCGCTTCACAGGTGACTCTTGTGATTAAAAGTTGTTGAGGTCCCTTGGGGGAAGCATGTGTGCAGAGGTGGGTATGACGTGGGTGCAACAAAACAATGTGTATTTGCAGCAATTTGCATTTCTGCAGAGAAACTGAACGAGCTGTGTGATTTTCATCACAACCATACGCTGCAACACCCCAAGGACTAAACCTCGGCCTGCTGGATTTTTCGGCGGGTGCCTATACTGGTAATAGGAGGTAAAAAAAAAAAAATCTGATATCGATATATCAGCTGATATGCATATATCGTCAAAGCCCTATTTATGTAATAAAGTAGGCATAATGAGCTAAGTATTGACTTATTAGTGATGTGGCTTTTACATTTTGTGACATCAGGTGTATTTTGCTATAGTGACTTATGGTGATTTCTAAATAAGCCAAGCATCTATTTATGCTTGTGCACTTTTCATTAGGAATGGGATAAATTTGGATTTCAATCAAAGAATAAAATAAAAAAAATAACACTCACACATAAGTTGATCTTGACAAATTTCTATTGTCAGGACAATTGAGAGTACTGTTATAAGTGATGTCTAGCTGGCTAACGTACAGTACTATATTGATTTTTTGCTTCTTTATTTTTTTAATAACTGTGTGGTGCTGTCGTGCTCTCTTCCTATCCTGGTCCTTTCTGTTTTGAGCCAATTCTTTTTCGCTTTGGTCTCAGCTGCTGTCTCTAGTGGACTGAATGCAGTTTACAACAGTAGCTCCTCCAACCATAACATTATTTTGGCCACAGCCCAAAAAAAACAATTGAAATTAAGCATATTTTGTTTATTTTATGTGACTCCCCATTGTTTTGGCCAGGATAATCATGACATAAAACCTTTATATCACCCCATGCCTTCTCTTCATGACACATTTCTGTGGCTCACCTGGCTTGGACCAGAGCCACTGCCTTTTGTGACTCCTTACATGTTGAAGCACATTAGACATGGACTCAGACATCTCCATATGGGGATGAAAAAAGGCAATGCCTGGGGTCCTGTGGGATTTAGCTAGCAGGCATGAGACTGAGGGGAGCTCCTCACATTGACTTTAACAGGATTTAGCGAGATGAAAGGCTACAGGGAAGAAGAGGGAGCAATGCAAAGAAGCAAAAAGACTGAAAGAAAGAGCAAGAAGAAATGGGAAAAGGAGGAAATAGTGAGATGACACACTGGGGCACCGCTGTAAATGTTCAGGTATGTATCACCACATATGTAGTGCTGTATAATATCAATAACTACACTTTGATAGAAAACAGAAGACAGTGTTGGAAAGGCAGTAATAGTGGAGCATCCCCTGTAGAGGGGGAGATGGACCTGGAACCGGTCGGGCTCAGGAGTGTCACTGCAACAAGGAGGAAAGTGGTTTAAGTGGGACCAAAGGTGAGTTAAAGCAGAGTCACTGAGCTGGAAAGAAGGAAAATAGTATGGAGTTTTGCTCGAGGGCAATGGGGGCTGAAGCACTCTGGGACATGCATAATAATCCCACAGAACCAAAGGGAGTAAAAAGTGCAGGGATAATTCAGGGGGAAAAACTGAAGATTACACACACACACACTCGCAGGTGAGGCTCAGCATTCCAAATTAAGATCACACACACATACACACGCCAGCGGGAGCTGAAAAGATGTTTCATGATCAACAGTGTGATTATGCAACAACATTAACACATGCATATGAACACACCTCTATATCTGCCCGGGAGGTGGGTCACCCAGCTGAACTAATGCTAATGTGCCAATCTGTGCCTCTTTCACCCCCTCACTCTGCACGCCTGCTTGGCCTTAAACAACACAGCAGCATGCAACGAGCCTGCAGGTAACAACTGAGAAAGCAAACACGCTTTCCTGAAGACTTTTACACACAATCACATACTGTATATTCTGTATGCACATAATTGAAGCGTGTCACATTATACCGCATAACTACGGCAATATCAGGGAATGACGAAGGGATGCACAGCTGTCACTTGACTTTTAAAACTCTTTGTGTTTGTCCTTTTGTTACTAACGGTATGATTTTGTTCTTCTTTCACCTCACTTTACTTTTTGCACTCAGACACACAGAAGCACTGAGCGCAAGACAGATTCTTCACAACTCAGAATGACGAGAATGTGGCTCTGGCTCTCTGCCAACAGCGTCAGTAGAACAAAATGTTATTCTGAGAAGGACTTTATTTTCCCTCAAAAACTGTTTACTTGGTATAGTCGTAATATTGTAGAAAGAAGACAAAGCTGATAGCAAGCAGATGCAAGTAACCTCACAATTAATCTCCATAGTCAGACAACAACTCTGTGACATAACACGATTCATTTGGAGCACTATAACTTTAGTCACCTACACAAAGGAGGTCATGTTTTTGGACTCTCTATTTGTCTGTTTGTCAGCAGGATTACGTAAAACCTACTAGTCTGCTTTTCATGAAACTTGGACGGACAAACATCTATTTTTTCAAGCTAACGTATAAAGATGAAAAAAAGTGATTAGTCATAGCTAATTGTGCAGTTAATTAGTTTCACATTACACTGTCACCAATCTCCCAAATACATTTACCAGAAAACTGTATGTGGTAGGGTTGCACAATTAATCATCATTTTATTGAAATTGCAAACAATATGTTCTGTATGTATGCAGGCATTGTGCTGCAGATATATCAGGGCTTAAGAAACTGCACGTAGACTTTGTTTGGGAGAGCACAAAGCACCCTGGTGTCCATACAATGCTGTCTACAACCAGGGTCGATAACCAATATGATGATTTACACCAGGGTGTATATCATGGAATTACTTTTAAAGTAAATAATAAAAAAGTAGTGATTTATTATATTCAGAAGTATTAATTTCTTCCTATTAAAAGTCATTTTCCATAAACATGGTAAAGGAGAACTACATCCACACATTGGCCTTATATATTAATCCTGACCCTAAATTTATTGTCACTCTTTAGATGTTAATTTTTGCAACGGATCAACAACCTGTACCATTTTTTTCCGACAATCCACACTAAAATTGACAGAAAATATAAAGTTATTGTAATATTATATTGTTTTTTTGCCATGATAACTAACAGACTAATACAGTGGAGGTCCATATACACCTGCAACAAAAATGCTATCATTTACTCCAGCCCATAAAAATTACAGAAAAGTGCCTTAAGCCTTGAGAACAAAATAGATGTCGAGTTGGACACAACATCCATCTGCCACTTTCTTTATGGCGCGGGCACAAGGCAATAACGACGTTATTTGGCTGTTGGTATTTGCTGCCTGCTCCTGCTTCGTGCCTACAGGTGATGTGAGGGAAACCTCAATAAATTTAGCCATTCTGTCAACAGACTTTTCTATACGTGGATATGAAGAAAGTGGAGCTATTTATTTTAGCATGAAAAATAAATACGTCCCCGCTTAAAAAGCCGGGGGCCGAAATTCAAACAAAGCTGAATGGTCTAGTACACCCAGCTGAGCTACATAACATCTCACATATTTAACACACACACTGGGCTACACACTGAGCATTATGATTCTTCTTTTTTTCCTCTCAATCTTTTCATTTTGTCTTTTTTTTTTCCACGTTGTTCTCACTTCACATACAATATCCCCATTTCTTCTGCTTTATTTTCCTTTCTCTTTCAAAGAATAATAATGTTTAAGGTAATGAATGTTGTGAGGGTAGATACTGGGGAAGTGAGCAAACAAGAAAAAGGAGGCTTTTGTCATCTCAAACTCTCGTCTCTGCTATTCAGTGCCAGCAGTACACTCACATCACTTCCACTTCCCTCAGCACAATGAGCCTGAGACATCAAAGGGGGAGACTGAGAGGTAGAGAGCGGGAGAGATGGAGGGAGGGAGACAAAAGCGTAAGAGCGACTGAGGGAGAGAAAGACTGAAAAAAGGACAAGAAAATACCTGTTTTTGTGAAAATGTATGGCGTCATTACAGCTGGATATTTCCTGCTATACCGCCTGTGTGGCCGCAGAATGCACTTCAGTGTTTTCCACAGTATAAAAGCCATTCCAATCTTCCCAGTCCAAAATAACAGCACATAGCATATATTCATGTATGCAGCAGATCATTAATGGCCTTCCCTACAGCACCTACCAACCCCTTTTTATGCAGTACCAATGGACATAAGCATTCCTATAACATATACTGTCAAAACTATTAGCTAAAAGAAGAAGAAATGATGTGAAATACAAGTGAACCAGTCCGCCTGGGTATCAGTGAATAAATTCTCGACAAAGGGTTCCATATTTGCAGTCCATAAGCGCTGATTGCCTTGATATTTAAAAACTAAAAAGAAGAAGAATGCCCCCTCCATAACTTATTGATGCATGGAATCAATATTTTGCCTTCACCTATGCTAGGGAATCATTTTAATTTCAAATTCTGCTCATATTTCTGAGTTTGGGAGTTGGTAATTTGTGATAAAAAAAGAAGAAAAAAAAGATGCAAATGAGCCTCTCTCTCTTGCGCTCTTATTGTGAAATGATTAACATTCCCTCCACAGATCAGAGCAGGTTTCTCAGCTCCCCTGGTTGAAATGCTAATGGTGCTTCCAACCCAGTTTAATGTCAATCCTATTCTACTTTTTTCCCTGTTAGGGAGGAGCTCCCTGTCTCTATTTCCATACACAGCAGCAGGAGGGACAGACAGCAGGCTTACTCCCCCATCTGGATCTAGGGAATCAGCCCAAGACAGAAAGAGAAGGAGGAACAGGAGGAGGGTGGAGGAGGATCCTCTTGTCCATGCGGGAGTGTTTTTTTTGTTTTTTGTTTTGTTTTTTTCAGTGAATGTAGACTTTAAAATCTGATTTTGTTTCTGCAGAATTCCACCTTTAAAGGGCTCAATAATAACAGTAGATGGCCCCGTACCAGGAGAGAGTGACAAGTCTTTGTAGTTCTCTCTCTCCTCTATTGATTGCAATTCTTTTTATCCACTATATTCATTTCAATTTTTCCCTCTACAGACCACTGAGTTGTATTCACATGCGACCAAATAGAATCTACACACAGTGGAAATCTGAGTGAGGCAATGTATCACCTGCTGGGGTGTTGAAGTTGGTAGGTTTTTAACATTCATCTATAAAAAGGTGTGCAACACTGGTGTGTTCACTGCTGTGCCATAAATATGAAGCAGAACTCTTTAGAAATGCTACCACATACAGACCCACAGCACTCACACTGACTTGTATGAAAAACTCTACAACTGAGTACTAGCTTTCCATAGAACTGTGTTTTCGAGTGGTTTAATAGTGACAGAATATCTGTTTTAAGAGTAGACGGTATCTGCACTCACAGCATCTTCATGGTGTCTGGATGTTTAATTCAAGAAAGCTAGCATTATTCTAATACTGTTAGAAAAAAAGGGTAAGTGTGAGCGCAGGAGATTCATATTTTATCTTGTACTGGATTCAACTGTGGTTGAATATGGGAACTCACAGGTGTGCAAATTACTGCATAACTGTGAAATAAAATTTTAACCCTCATCCTACAAACACATAGCCTGACGACGTCAAACTCACGATTCTGTTCAGAAAGTGAGTCTGAAACTAATCCATTGGGCTGTGATTATAGGGCGTGTTTCAACCGAACCAGAAAAAAATAAATGGATGGATCAACAACCAACCAAAGCAGCGTATGATGTGACGTATGTTCAGCGACAAATAGTTGATGGTAGATTAATTATAAGAATACACTGAGTAGTTTACAACACGGTCTTCAACTTTGAGAGTAATAGTAAAGATTAATGTAC
The DNA here is from genome assembly GCA_903364295.1 of Serranus cabrilla. Lineage (NCBI taxonomy): Eukaryota > Metazoa > Chordata > Actinopteri > Perciformes > Serranidae > Serranus > Serranus cabrilla. The sequence continues at coordinate 72,572 of CAFUXE010001060.1, forward strand.
GTACCAACAAGTCTTCCGTTTAGGATTAAAACTCCACAAAACATCAGACAAATCGTATCGCATTTGACGGCCCTGTCAGAACCTAATAACAAGGTTGGAACGCAGCAGCCATGTTTGTTGTAAACGAATTCGACCCGAGCGCTCTTTAGTGACATGGCTGATTACGTTACTGTTGCTCATCTGTCCATCATCGTGTAAAGCCTGCACTGACAATTTCATTGGTCCGAGGAGTTCTGTACCGAGCATAGCAGCGCCACAACAGAGACTTGTCAGACTGAACTTCATGCAGAATAATGTTGTGGGCGGGGATAAAGTTCAGCTGCACCCAGGCTAACAAACACATTTAATATTGGCACAAAGAGGCAACGACAGAGTGACAGTGGAGAAAAACAGCCATAGAGCAAGCATACTGTCATATCTCACTTGGGGAATTAAGAATTTATTTCCATTGAACCAGGGTTGGATTACAGGGAAGAATAACTTAACAAGACTGTTTTCCTGAGTTTTCTTTTGTTTCCGTTAAGTTTTAATGAAATGTGCTTTTAGAATGATGAGGAAAAAGCACATCTCTGGGTTCTGTGGATCCCCAGTCTGTAGGTTGACCATTGAAGCATGTCCTGCTGAGTCAAACCAGCATGTGTAAACAGGGTTAAATAAGGGGAGCAGAAGTCTGAATTGATATCCAGTGCTGCTCTGTATTACAACCACGCCTTGCCAGAGATGCTAACATAGACGCAACCAGAGATCAGTCCAGGGATGTGGGAGTGACAGCAGCGGGGGAATTAGCGGTGTGATGACTGTCAACACACAGTCTGCACTGCGGTATCGTTACAAGGCTCATATTGTTTAGTTTGGAGTTATTAGCTTTCTGAACATAGAGCTGAATCACTTGTAAAACACCCCAAGCTGCCACTCATCCTGAGCTGCAAGACATTCAGAAGAATGCTTTGAGGTAAATTTGCATTCAGTTTGAGTTGCGTATGAGCCTGTGCTATATGTTAATCAGCATGTGTGTGTGTGTACATGTGTGTGGATGCAAATGTGATAACGAGTATTTAAAAGCACAGTTTTATGGCAGGGTACAGAGCAGCAATTTATAATGCCACTGCAATTGAAAATGATGGCATATAATCACACAGCCTCCCAGATTGTGTTTCCCTCAGTGAAACATGGACATATGCCAAGGTCCCTAGTCTAATGAGCGCTGTTGTCTCAGTGACAAAGCGCTAACCAGACAGACAGGGCTTTATGAATGTGCTATGACAAGATACATGACTGCAATATCAAAGATGATTCAACAGGTGTTTTTTTTTT
>CAFUXE010001060.1:73891-114902 GCA_903364295.1 Serranus cabrilla
TTTTTTTTTTTTTTTTTTATCTGACTTTTCCTTTGAAGGTAGATCTTTAAAATAAGCATTTTAAACCATTTTGGCTCATGTGCTCAATTGTTACAATCAAACCTCACAAGAACAAAAGAACACAGCCAGATTCCTACCTTAGGGTCAGCCGTCAGCAGCTTGAAGGCCTCGTACACCTGCCTCTCCTGGACTCCTCCCCCCAGGTCCAGGAAGTTAGCTGGCTTTCCTCCATGCAAGTCAATGATGTCACATGTGGCCATGGCCAAACCGGCTCCATTTACTGTAGGAAAAAAAAAGGACTGCATCAGACACCCATGTATATAATGCATTATAAATATTCTAATAATGCATTATAGAACCTGGCAGATGTGTATTGGTTGACCTATATTATCAGTTAGGGTTCGGTGTATATGCTGGGTTATCTGGGTTAAACAAGAATATGAATCAATATATCCATTATCTGTCAGACTCTAGTTTTAGGGGCGCACAAATATTCAGAGGTTGCAGAGCATTTAATAATGGCTGAAAGGTCAAATATAATACTACCTGATTAGTCTTTATATAATTCTATGATTATTGTGATAAAGCATGAACCTTTATTAGTGCTCATAACTATACAGTATTATAAGCCAATAAAGCATTAAAGTATGTTATAAAGCATCATATAGATTTCAGTCTGACTGTCATACCGAACTATAGAGGATAACTACAAAGCAAACACGTATCTAAGGAAAAGTGCCTTTTTCAGAGTCAGACTTATTGTATCAGGTGTACCCATTTTATATGTTGAGTGAGTATTAATGGGTCATAATAACGACCTTATGTATTTATTAAGTGTAATGAAGTAAAATCTGACCATTAGCTCCCGGCTAAAGTCCAGAAATTGAAACAAAAGTCCCTGAGTGGAAAGTGTGACGCCAGCAGCAGTGAGTTAATTAAAATAACATTACTGCCGCTGAAGGAAAGACGTACTGTTCGAACACCCACAAAGGAACCCAGCAGTAAATTATCACCCAAAGAAGAGCAAACAGCTGAAAAAATGTTACACTTAAAAAGTGAATTGGTTGGAAATCTTCTAATCAGGAATATTCAATGCTTCAGACGAGCAACACAGAGAAAATTTGATTATGACTCGACTCTCGACTTCAGAGAAAAGAGCGTTGATTAAAAGAGGTTCTGCTATGCTTTTTTTTTTTCTGGACTGTGTTATCATTTAGCCGACTGCCAGCGCGGCTACCCTGCTGAGTTGTGCGGGAGCCAAGTGCACAAAAATGTCTTACCTCATTTGGTTTAGCCAAGCTGAACTTGTGTCCTGGCAAGCTCCCCGACCGACGTCTCAATAAAAGGGAAATTCGCTTTAACAGCTGTCACTTTGGTGGCTTACAGAGCTCTCAAGGAAGCTGCAGGGCCTTAAAAGCTGTTGTTACTTTAAGAGAGGCTGGGAGCTGGGGATGCAGAATAGGTGTGTGTGTGTGTGGGGTTGGGGCGGGGGTGGGGTAGCGCTAACAGACATCCAATGTGTTTATGAGGCTACGGGGTAAGACGCGAGAGCACCTGTTAGTGCTGCTGTACACTGTAAAAGCTTTGATTTATGACAAGAGAGGGGGCCTTTAATGAGAATGCTAACAATCTGGCTCACTGGAGACTTTCTGGGCGGATTATAGCTAATTAGAACGCATTGGTTACGGCAGCATTCCTTCTGGAGTCCTCAGAAAGCTGCTTGTAATGTGGACTGGAGGAGAGCCCAGGCTGCCTTTACTTTGACTAAGTTTTAACTGTGTCCGAGCTTTTCACTTATGTGACTTGAGAGACGCATTAAAGGCTTATGCCAGGAGGGGTTCGCTTATGGAAGACTCATTTAATGGTGTGTGTGTATGTGTGTGTGTGTGCAGGAATTAGTTCTGTTGCAGGGTTTTGTTTCCATACCAAAGCAGGCAATATTCCCATCCAGTCCGATATATTTGAGGTCCCATTTGGCTGCCTCCATCTCCGTGGGGTCGCTCTCAGTCATGTCGTCCATCGCAAACACGGCTTTCTGACGGAACTCTGCATTGTCGTCAAAGTTGATCTTGGCATCAAAGCAAACCACTGGAGGATTGAGGAGATGACAAAGGCAGAGTTAGGAATAAAGACAACAACAGAGGAAGCACACAAATGAGAAAGTGGGAGAGGGCAGGCAGGGGAAAAAGGGGAGAGAACGAGGACTTCAGACATAAAAAGCCAACTAATTATCATTTCTAAGACCTGAAATTAATGAACTGAGGGGTCTCCCTTCGGCATACTGGTCTTAATTATTTCAGAGGTTGGCTCACCAAGGCATGTGTTTTTGACACTGCCTCTGAGGGATAACACATTATAGTAAATGGACATTTCCTTTACACTTCAAAGGGAGTGCATTTCAAAGAGAGAAAAGACCACGTTCATGAAGTCACCTGCAAATATAGCAGGAGAATAGTATAATAGATCAGTCCAAGGGCTTCCTGTATGCAAAACAACCCTCAGATAGGGACTGGGACATTTTTGGGATAGTACATTTACATGAGAAGATTGATCTGTACAGTGAATGTGTAGCTGGTGCTAGCAGCAGCTTAGCTTAAAGTCTGGTGGACTCTGGGATTCAGTGGTGAAGTTGCATTTGTTGCATTTTTCATTTGGTTGGATTTGCTTCCACACTGTGCTTCATCAAGCATGCCATGCATTGTTAACAAACATCACACAGTTGACACTTTCCTTCATCTATTGGACAAAATTTGTGAGGAAAAGAGCCGACATGTTTTTTCTAAGCAATTGCAGACTTTAATCTAATGCTGATGGAGATTTTTTTTAATTTTTATGCGGCATTGATCTGCTTTGCGAATCTATCAGCCACCATTCTGTCTCTACACAATTTGAAGATTTTGTTGGTATTGTGTTTAGCCACAAGCAATGGTGTTATGTGATAGTCTGACCATATTTCAATAAGGGTCTTTACTTCATTAGACCATGTTTCATGAGACCTAGCTAGCTAGCTAAGGCTGTTAGAATTAGCTAGGGACAGAATAGACGGCCACAGGCTAGGATGAGAAGCCTGCTTTTGTCCACCTCTTTGTGAAATAAAGAACACATTGTTTCAAAGATTACTAGGAAGTTTGAGTGGCAGTGTTTACGCCCACTTCTTTTATACAGTCTGTGCTGTTTTCCACTATTTTCAGTGTTTGTTTTTAGCTTAGCTAACAGGTTGCTGGTGCAAACTTCAGAATTGCCACACAGCAACAACTTAACATAAATAAGTAAGATATCCAACTATTCATTTAGAGAAATAAAAATGCAGATGTTTTTTTTTTTTTAAGCAAGCTAGGATCTGTTTTAAATGTCTGTTAGACATTAGTAATCAGCCAAACTTTCAACAATAAAAAACTGTGGCTTTGCCTATGGACCTTCAGCATCAACTATCTAAGGAATAGCAGATTGCAGGTAAACAGACAGCCAGATAACCCAGATGTAGCAGTGAGAAAAGGAAACAAAATATGTAGACAAGGGGATTGGCCTTGGGACTGACATAAACACAAAGAGAAACAAAAACAGAACACGCGCGTAGACACAGGGTACATGCAGCAGAGACACTCTCCCGGGACTGGGGAGCAGACATACTGTGTCCTCCAGGTAAAGTTGCACTCCCACTACACGATTCCTATTGTTTTTGTTTTGACACATCCATTATTGCAGTCCATCTACAAAATGAATTCAGCTATTACCAAATGAGACAAAAAAATACAAATTTTCCACCCTTGAGAAATTTTCCTATCCAATACACGTCTGTTGAATGCCTGCCGGAAAATAGCAGCGCTCCCTTGTGACATGTGAACAAATCGAAACCAAAGAAAGAGTTGATTTTAATGTGAAGCTTGTCTACAAAGCCTGCCTCAATCACAGCCACTGCTTCTTCCTGCTGGTAGAAAAGGAAACGCATACCTCTCAGAGAAAATTCACCGTTTGAAAGGAGTCATCTTATTCATTAATATTCATAAGATATCATGAAACAACAAACTTCTCTTGTCAATCTTTGATAAAGCATACTTTGAACAAGAATCTGTTTTTGGGGAGACTAAATAACATCAAAGAAGTGATGCATCTTCAACGTGTTGTAATGCGTCTCGATAGGACACATCACAGTCAATCTGTGTTCACAGGAAAGACAATCACTCTTATTTCTTTGGGAGGAAAACAAAGTTCAGCACAAGTTCAATGAAAGCAGCTTCACAACAGCTAGAATATGCTTCGTGACTATGTATAATGTCTTTCTCATCTGAATGATGAGCACTTGAAATATTTACCTGCTAACCTCCATTCGTGTCACGTTGTGCAATTTACCGTAGTAAGTGACAACCAGGGACTGAAATTTACACATTTTTCAGTTATTCTCTGGGAAAACAAGTGTTTTCATCAATCAGGGAACACTTAAGGCAAGAAGAGAGAGAAGCCCATTCAAGTGGCTATAGCAACTGGACTGAGGCAGGCTTTGAGTCTGTGAAATGAAGGTGGAACTCTGGCTTTGGTGATCCAAATCTCTATGCACACAATTATTTGATGCATTGGAAGCCCAGAAACAAAGATGATTTCAGAAAGCAAACGCAATAAAAAATCTAATAATTTGTTTTGAAGAAATAATGTGGGAAGCTTGTGTTGTCAGGAAAAGAGGAACTTCTGTGATTGTTTTAAATGCAGTACAACAGAGAGACTATCACTTGTTGAGAAAGGCCAACTGACGATTTAGACCTCATTAATCTTACATTACAGCACTTCTCTGCAGAGTCTTAACAGCATAACAGCATTGAGCTCAAGGTCTGAATTTAGACTTCAGTCTCACTGTGACAATTTCTATTGAAGTACTAAGAGTTGACTTACAACAGAGACATTATTTATTGCTCCACTGCACAATAAATCTGTTATGAATCTAATTACTTAAAGTTAAATTCAGTAGGCTGAACATGTAATAGGCTTGGCTTGTGCCAGTTTAAAGGCAGGACAGAGGAAATCAATTAAACGGTGAAGAAATGACAGAGAACAGGTTAGTGTATCCAAGTGTTTTTGGTTCAGTTCATTGTTAATTATCAGATTAGGGTAGAGGATTCAATAGAATGTTTTTAAGGACAAAACATTGTAAGGAAAGTATGACAGGTCGCTTAAATATGGCGTTAAATATGGTAGTTACTGGCTTTTTGTATCTTTAGATATTTTAAGATACAAAGGTAGTTGGGCTTAGCTAGAACAGTTAATTTCCTAACAGTTGTAGCAAATAGGTTTAAATGTAAAAAAAAAACTAAATGAAAACTAAGAAATTCTTCAGACTTGGATGATGTTAAGTAGTGTGAGATCATGGAAGTTGTTGTCTTCATTGTTTAACAACCATCATCGACTCGGGCAGAAATAAAGTTTAAGCCACTGTTTGGTTAGTTACTTTAATTCAAGATATGAGATTTATTCAAATGATGTAGCGACAAGTAACGTTGGCTAACACACATTAACTCACTAACTCCCGATTAGATATTCAAACCTACAGTTACTGTTACTGCTAATGTTGAATGCTGGGTTGATCCGGGTTTGTTGTTGGAAACATTTGGGATAAGGTAAGTTCATAAGTCAACAAAATAGGTCTCGTTGTTTAGAGATATTTTAATGCAGAAATGTTATACAATTCTCCTTTCCACTTTGGGTTTTATAAGCAATCATTTTTGAAATTAGTTTAGCTTTGAAGAGAAGGACTAATTCCAACAAATACAAATAAATTAAGTGTATATAAAAAAATACTAAATTAAAACCAATTGAAAATGTAAGCAAAGTGAATTTAAAACATTCTGCTTATCAGAGTATCCCTGAGTGGTTCCTCTTTGACGAACGTGGAGTAAATGAAGGATGTTGCTGCTGCTGTAATTCCTCATTGCAGTCCCTCATTACTAGTTGATGATAGACTCTACGCCTTTAGTAAATCATTAGCAACTAGGACTCATCAACAAACACCAACATGCTATGAATATGGAAATCTCTGCTCCCTGAAGCCATTTGGATTTTGATCCAGACAAAGTCATGCTGACAAGAAACTGACGTCAATGTGTTGCAATTACACTTCACATTCTTAAATGCATTCAGACCCGAGGAGATAAATGTGCCTGTATCCCACAGTCAGTGATTAATAGGTGGCTGCATGTTCGTGCAAAAATACTCTCTATTTAAATCTTGGAAATATTGCCGATGTTTAATAGGATTTTAAGGACATTTATTGACAGGGAAAAAACCATCACAAGCAGAGACATGAACAGACACACACAGGAGACAGGACAAGTCAACACACAGGCACTCTCCATGATACACGTTACCTTGTCCTTCGGGAGTCTCTCCGAGAGGATTGACTTCGACTTGAGTGGCGTCGACTTTCAGGAACAGATCATAGAGCCTCTTAATCTGATCTGCTGCCTGCGAGGTACACATAGGACAGTAATTACCTGATGGTTCGGCTCCGAGCAGCCGGCCCCGCCAAGGCCGCTCAGCCTCCCACACAGGCTACATAAAACATGGAAAATCACCTTCGACATCACGCTGTCTGAGTTTGTTTTGCATGAATATGCATGTTTCTCTGTGAGAAAGAAAAAGGTTTTGATTTTTTTCAAACGGTGTTACAACTGGCAAATAGGACACAAATTACAGCCCATATTAATATGCTTTATGTACATGATATAACATTTGAAAGCACTTTTCTATAGACTCTATGTCTCTGTAGCTTTTCACATAGCAGAATGGATGAAGTGTTTGGGATGAATACAGGTGGTGAATATAACATAGAAATGCCACAACACTTATATAATCACTGCCAAGATGCCCATTTCAAAAGTATTTCAGTTTATCTCTCTATTGCTGCAAGTGTTCTTTAGTAATGAAGACAGTTTGACATGGCATTGAAAAACTTTAAGAATTTAGAGTTCCAGACACAGTCCATAGCTCTCATTTCTTTCACACACAACCGGTGCAGACAGACACACACACACACACACATTGGCATCCACACAAAGATCCTGTCATCCCATGGCTCATTCAATACACTAAAGGTATTTTAGAAGACGAGCTGTAATTATCGCTGAATTAAACAGTCTGGCAGCTGACTCAAATAACAACCAAGGAAAAGCACACTGACAATGCAGAAACTTAACCAATCACTTTCTATTTCTCTCCTTGACTGTTTAAAATCAATGCCCATTCAGTATCCTGCGAAAAAAGAATTGCATACAATTCGATGCAAGCAAAGCTCAAAACATCCTTGACTCTTGGCGTGCTCCTCAGAAGCACATTCACTTGGCTGATTTATATGTATTCCATGTGGTAAGATTCAGAGCTAATTTGATTTCTCATGCCACATTGCCTGTGGAAAAGAAAACAAATTAGTGATCTGATGCCAAGAGACAAACGGCTTTGAAATGAACTCTATATCTAAGCACACTCGTTCTGAATGTGAACTTGGGGTGTTTCTGGACCGCTCTTCCTTGGCCTCATTTTACTCTCTAATGCGCCTGAGCGAGATTTGTAAAACTTGAGGTGACAAGAAAAAAATGTTTGTTTCACTCTCCTCAAAATTATAGGCTGCGCGTTGTGATGAGTTTTGTCTCTTCCTGCGTGATTCACTCACAAAATCAATGTGCGGCACGCTGTATGAAATAATGGTTCCCTGAGCGATGTCAGCTCCCTCAGCTTGGCACAGCGCTGAGCATCACTGCCAGATGACAATAGACCACCTGGCAAGTGAGTCTAGTGTAATGACACTTCACAACTTGCCTCCAGAAAACTAATAAAAGCCAAAGTTTGGCCTGTTTGTCAATGAGGATACATCTGTATGTGCACATGTGTGTGTGTGTGTGTATTCTGGATCTTTCTTCAGTGAACCCATTACCTGTCTCTCCAGAGGTCCTTTGAAACCCAAATTAGCTGCCATGCGTAGTGCCTGGTCATCTCGCACGCCTTCAAATATATCTATGACTTCCTATAAGATTTGCAGTGAAAGTGGAAGGAAAAAAGGGAGGGAAACAAATGGAGAAAGGGAATGAGAGAGAGAACAAGAGGCTCAAATATAGCTATAATTTGACACAAAGTGGATGTTCATATTAAACTGCCGACATCATAATTAAGCAGTAGCAAGCTGCCAGACATGGAGAAAAGGGTGACTCCGGGCTGATTTATGATCACCAGACCCTCGTATCTTTGACTTTCAAATCAAGACTGGCTCGATTATCAACTTTTTTCAGAGGTATAAAAATGGATGAAGGATTTCAGAGTGCACAGTGGTGAGGAAAACAAAGTATAGGACTGCAGCTGTCGTTAGCCGGTAAAAAACAATTCTGTATAAACCAGGTCTGCACCATATAGATTTTAATGAGATGTGAGAGGGGCTATTGTGTGTTAGATGGCAACACCACAGCTGTGTTCTGCACATACAATCTGAAATCTACGGTGGAAATAATGACATAAATCTCAGCTGGATCTTTACAATCTGCTCCAACATCTGTAGACGATAACAAAAGAAAGATATACAACAACAGAAAATGGAGGCAAACTCCATCTGTAATGCTTAAACTGTACATCTGTTAACAACGACAAGGACTTGTTGCCAAGTCGGCAAGTGATGACAGGGGATTAAGTTTGGCAAATGGAGTCTTATTAATATGAATATAAAACACAGAAGGCTGTGTGTATTTGTTCATGTTAAGCTTCGGTGTATTGCTGTATGAGTGCATCATGTTTTGCTGCTGCAGTGCACATTGAAGACACAACCACACATTTAATTGAATTTGCAGGAAAATACTAACAGAGCACCTCTTCCCTCTGTAGATCCCACTGGGCTATCCAGGCCTGATAGGATTTTAAATAAAACTTTTGTTGCTTAACTGTGCCAGAGAAGATCAATCCATTTCAACTTCTGCATTGTTTTTAAGACAGATACGTTTCATTTTGTTATTTTTCGTTTGATATTGTAGTATTGGATATTAGCCACAAATCATTTACCTTAAAGATGAGTTCTGGGGATTTTTCGGCTACCTCCTCAATATCCATACCTCCCTGGGGGCTGCCTACCATGACAGGACCGTTACAGGCACGGTCCATCAGGATGGCAAAGTAGGTCTCCCTGCTTATGTCCAGGGCCTCAGCAACCATCACCTGGATAAGCACAGCAGGAGAAAAAATGCTAATGGAGGAATTTGACTAGATTGAACACAGTGGGGCTATATTTAATAGTTTGAAGCGTCATTTATAAACCTGACACTCAAATTCTCAATGACAGGGTTCCCCAAGATTTTCATGGACAAAATTAAAAAACTTTTCAAAGACCCATATTTAAATTTCCATTACAGTGTTGATACGGTCCTCAAAAACAATGTGTCAAAATATACACATAGGCTTGAATTCAGACTAAAAATATTTCTTGACTCTTGATTTCTTTCAAGCAACAGATACATGCATTCTTCATGCAATGTCAGCTGAAAAAGGAGGAAGACAAAATGCAACAGAACTCAGAGAAAGAAATTACTCTAAATATACGACCGTAAAAGTAAAATGTCATGCATAGACACAGTTGAGGTACATTAACATCTGCAGCTACAGAAAAAAACATTTTCTGTTATGTTATATTGCACGGAATGTTATCCATGGGAAATCAATGTAACAATTAATCTCATCATACATAATGAAATTCCACAAGTTTTCCATGACCATGGAACCCTGAGTATTTTGGCAATTTTTTACATTTTATTCAAATTTATTGCACTGCCGTCGAAGAAGGAGCTATCCGCTAAGTGGCAATGCTCATTGGTTCTCACAAGCTAGTTGTTATTGGAACAGTGGAAAGACTAACCCAAACTGTTTTAGTGAGTTTTATTTTAGGCAATTAAGCAAGTCTTTGAATTTGAATGTATTTTTATGTTGCAAATGCACCACTCCACATTGTATGACGACAAATATTTGCAGCCCTGTTTGAAAACCTCAATAGAGGCGTTGAATGTAAAAAACACAAAACAAAAAAAGCACTGGGTACAGTCCTATAACACAGAACAAACACGAGCAAATAAGCAGGGTCCATAGACTTGCAGACTCTATGAAGCATAGTTGTGAGAAATCTTATATTCACTGAGTGAGAGAAGAGGAGGCAAATAGAGAGGAACCTAATGCGGAGAGTCAAGAAGACAGGCGAGAGAGAGGAAGCAAGCAAGAAGCTCATTTGAAAAAAAGAAGAGAAAAAAAACAGACAGGAAACTATCAGTTGCGTGGTGCTTAATGGGCTGCAGGCTTTCAGATGAAGTGTTTGTTTGAACATGCACAGCCCTTATGTTCTGCTTCCACACTATCGCCCAGCAAATGAGGATGGATAGTCCTCTCTACCCTCCATGTTCACAGACAGCACCCCTGTCTCCTTGTCCAAATGTTGTCGTCTCCAGTCACTCAAACCTTCTCTTAAGTCCCTGTTGTTCAGCTTGTAGCCAGATTCTTCACTCACACTAAACATTCTGTTCCAAGGTTCACATTTTTTTCTGTGTACATGCACAGGTTTATACAACTACCTGCACTCATTTTTTCATTGCCCCATTTGGTGTATTTGTCTGTAATTTCTTGGCATTTCCGCCACTGCTGCAGCCAGATCCGACAAAAAATACTGAACAATGTACAGTGAAAGTACTTTAAATTTTACGTGGTTGAAGGATTGAAAACATGCATTAAAACCACGTATGAAGATGTGTGTCCTGTGGAGCGACACATTTTGGTATTAAATTTGACTGGCTGGGACACAATATATGGAAATACTGGAAGTAAATTATTAAATTTTTCATTAAAAAATATGAAACTGAAAATAAAATACTATATGAAGATGTGTATCCCTACACTGGGCACTGTAGTGACATATTTGGTGTTCAATTTGAGTGACTGGTACACATCGTAAAATGAACTGAATAACTGACTGTAGTTCTAAAAATAAATAATCAGTTTAGTCTAATATCTTAATAGGTTTCACTAATATTGCCAAGTCAGCATGAACTAATGGGAAAATGGTTGTTAGAATTTTTATTGTGTAGTAAATTGATAATCGCTAAGTCAGCGTGGAGAGCCTAAACTTAATATGCATGTGGTATTTCGAGCTCTGTATTCTGAAACTGACTTCTTTCCTGTTCAACCCAAACCCCCCTTTTAGTGTCTTACAGTCTTCTTTCACAGCCATATTTTACACCCCGTCTCATCGCCCCTTATCTTCCCTCCTCACTCCTCTATCAGAGTCATGACGGCAAATCGATACAGATGCAGAAGTTCTGTCCCCTATTCCTGTGGTGTTCTCTGCTGTGGTGCAGTACAGGCTGAGTGTTGGTGGAGCTCTATTGGCAGGTTGACAGCGCTGTCATCCGACAGACCAGGTTGTGACTACACCATTAGAGTACTCGATCCTTCAGGTCAGTCAGCGGCCACTCTTGCTGGGTCTGATTTCATAGCCCAAGGCGAAAGAGGATGTTCTTAGTATGGCAATTAGATAGCTGACTGGAGGTCAGGTCTCTTCTTGCTCACATCTAATTCAAGTTCTTGTTGCTTGTTTACCTTTCCCTCTGCCTCTGGGACATGAAGTTAATTCTGAGTGTGAAACTCCTAGCCCGCAGGTGCTTTCTATAAAAATGACGAGTGTGACACTCATTTGATTCCATCTAAACTCTGCAGTAGGAGTAGGAGCAGACATTGGATGGAATAAGGGAGAGCAGGGGTAAACAGAGACAGGCAGAGACAAAGAAAGAAAGCAGGACCCACACACGAGCAACAGACTGAGAAGGCTTCATCACCTGGAAATGTCTGTTTTGAGGAGGTACTGCATGCAGCATGCGAGTAGAGAAAATGATATTCCTGCTTGTTAGTGGCACATAGAAACAGTTGTTTACCAAACACTTTAAATTCACAGTGGGCTCGGTTCAATTTATGCAATGAGCCATAGCACCAGCCAGCGCAAGCCCACAGTAAACAACAGTGAAGGGCTACTGTTTAAACCTAGTGAAAAAAAACAAAAAACACATAGAGCCAGACTGCCTTCACAGTCATTAATTTTACAGAACTGCATTACTGGACTCAAATGCCTTGAAATGAGGTCAGAAAAAAAAGTATTTCTTTCTCACCGTTTTCACTTTCACTCCATCTTTGGGTGTCTGCTTTGTAGTCAGGTTAAAACCCAGCATCTTATTGGCCAGTTCGCCAACCACGGCAGGGCTGATGGAGAAAGGTCACAAGTCAAGCAGAATCCTTAATTTCAACATATAAATCAACAAAAAGCATACACTTCTAAAACGAAAGATGAGAGAAGCAGGTGAACAGACGGATTAATAAGTATTTCTTTATTCCTCCAGAGTTTGATTCAGTTCAAGAGAGATATGCCTCAGCACTTTTTATTCTTTTATGTAACAATTCTGAAAAAGCACAGTTTTTTGGATACACTTTGGTTCATATTCACATTGCTGTGAATGAACCTCCATTTATATTCCCTGTTTAAAAGAAGCTTGCATGGCAGCCTGCTCTGGTTTTGCTGGTGAATAAAAATGAAGCCAGGGTTGCACTCATCCTTTGATAGATGAGAGGAAGGTGAACTGTGCACTCATGTCACTGTCTGGGGACGATGAACTTCAGCGTATCTCACTTTGAAAAAGTTTCCGGCCATTCCAAACCCTGAAGTAGGGTGACGATGATACATATCTGGGACAATTGTCATAAATCACCTTTTTTGCCTTTAAGGTGGCAGTTGGTGTTGGGCACCTTTGCTAAAACGATAGCACAGTTTTAGTACATGGCGACTTGGCAGAGGGAAATGCAGTGCCTGGGCAAACAAAAGCTCTTTCAAGTTGTTGTTTAGCCTTTTGAAAAAACGCACAAGATTTCAGAGTGAGCTTTCATTGGCACTCACTTTGTATTTCTAACCTAGAACAAAATAAACTTCAGCAGCAGCACAAAACCCAATCAACCTGAGAGAAGAAAACTCAGTATGGGGTGCAAAACACTTCTGCCGACCTTAGAATCACTTTTTCAACATTTAATTGAGGGTAGTTGTTGGAAAACGAGACACTTGAAGGAAGAAAAACTGTTTATTTTCAGCACAAGTAATCCTGACTGTGTCTTTGTGCCTAGGGAGCATCTTCAGAGAGCTCTTTAAGCCTCCTCACTCTACAAGTCGCTGTCGCAGGAGAAATAATCGGAATCTATCTCCTACAGTAACTCACAGTGGGAAATGTAGATAGGGGCATACTTACTCCTTCGTTAAGTGCACTCCACCTTTAAGGCCGCTGTCAAACACACCCTTGCCTCTGCCACCGGCCAGAATCTGAGCTTTTAACACGATCTCCTTGGCATCTGAAAGATAGTGAGAAACGGAGAGAGAAAGAGAATTTAAGATATAGGCTCAGCGACTTGAATGCCCCCTTGAGTTTGCCACTTATCTTTCCATCTGATTGAAGGAAGCAGGGGCAGAGGAAAAGAAAGGGGTGAGTGTGATATGTGAAAAGATTCAGGATTAGGTCTGGAAGGACAGAAAGTTTACACACCAGAGGTCAACACCCATCCACAAGGAATATAACCTCACCACAACTTATTACAAGTAATACAAGAATTACTGTACATGTATTGATATGGGCATATAAGATAATTTAACAAGACTAATGCTTGATTTATACTTGACATATCTTCAAGGGTCATAGTTTCTGCAGTTTTTCACCTTGTCTGTGCCAAACCCCCAGGAAGAGCACTGGGCTTCGATGCTAATTTGATGTATTTGTAAAACGGTGGAATTACAATTTCCGGATCCGTCACATGATACCATTGGGCCAAAAAAGCCTTTTTTCAATAGACTGACATTGGTTAAGAAATGTCTGTAAATCAGCAGATAATTTTTTTTAACATGACAACCCACGCAACATGATAGCGTTAGATCCATTCGGTCTGAACACATTTGGAAAGCCTGGAAGAACTGTGAGATTACATCACTTTATTTACATTCGAGTTAGTGAAGCGCTACACCGGTTCGGTCGGTGGAAGTCTTCAGTGTGCATGTTCCATGGTCCTAATCAATGTGGAAGAGCAACAGGAGATCAGGGTATTTTTTATGAACTGAAGTCAAACTTTTTTGCACATCCAATGCTTTCTGACCATACAAATGAGGATTTGTGGTTACACTTGTCTTTTCAATCAAACTTTTGCCATCTGTTCATACCAGGATACATTTACTGTCTGAGATGTTCCGTGATCGGATGTTGCTCGCAATTAGATCAGATCATACAGACCAAATGCTGAAGTGGCCTGGTTCGAATTGAGCTCATATCTCAGTGAGGTGTTGACAGCATCTCAGCACAGTATAGATGATTTATCAGATGTAACCTACATATCCATACAACTGGGCTACCTGCTTTGAGGTCTATCTTCAGCTGACTGGTGGTCAGGGGAGCGACTGCAAAACGGTGGATAAACACATTTCATTTCCTATAAATTATTCACACAAATGTCCCCTGACGTCTGCAGCTCTAATATTCCTCCATGGCCTGTTCTGCTTGTACTCTTCCTCTCTGCAGTATTAGTTGATTTGTTTTTCACTGAAGAATAACCGCTAACAAAGGTCTGCTAATTCTGGGATAAACACATTTAAGTTCTTACAAACCCCTCAAAATAAAAGTCTGCTGTTATATTGGTATCTGAAAGCTTTAATTATGAGACAGCAATATCAGTAATTGTTTTTGCCAGTGGTAACTTTACACATGATGTTGACATGACAGCCACACGCATGAACTCATGAACACATGTCCAACACAAAAGTTGAATCTAATAGGATAGCATTTCACTGGAATTGCACCTTGTTCAATTTCTTTGTCAAATGAAATGAATGAAAATTGATTGACTGACACATTTAGTGCCAGTCCATCTAGCCAATGCAGAGAAATAATTTGTAAAGATATTTCACTGGATACGAGGACACTTTGACCTGCTGGTGGCGGAATGTGAAGTCAGGCAATCACCAAAAAATTATTAGAATAGATTGTCTGGGCACCATAATTATCTGTATTAAATATAAAGGTAATCCATCCATTATTTAGATAATTCCCTTAAAAAATAATTTTTTATGGTTACACAAGAGAAAAGTCTAAGAAGCACCAGAAAAGCAGGCTATGCTGTCTTGGGAACATGAATGTCAACATTTCATGGTATTCCATCCAAAAGTAGAACATTAAAGATCACTCTGGACCGAAGTGGCCGGCAGACTCACAGACCATCATTGCCACTATCATGGCTAAGAATGCCATCCACATAGAATATACACCTGAATTATTTAAATGATGTGTTTCCTTATATCATGTATTTTCCTTATACCATGCATTAAGCATGGACACAACTGTTGAAAACTTTCACATGACCTTGCTCCAATTATACAACGACGCTGCATCCCCTTAGCTGTCACTGCCACCTTGCAAGAACTCGCACATCAGGAGGACGCCTAGCTGTCTGTTCAGCATCCTGCCCGGAATCTCACTCTATTCAAATGGAGCGAGGACACTTGATGAAAGATGGTTTCTGGCGAGGTTATTATTATCTAGGTGGGAGAGTTCAGCCATTGACAGGTGGCTGCCATCAGGGTGGGAAGTGGGTGTTAGGGAGAGTGGAAGGGGAAGATCTGCCGTGCAATGGCTAGAAAGACACCTTGACCTTGAGGGCTGGAGACAGGTTCCTCCCTTGACTGTGTGAAAAAAAACTAAACTCTACTAGCAGGGTTGAAAACGTCTGGACAGGAGCTGCTGAGCAGAGAGAGCAGGAAAACTCTGAGCGTGCTCAGAGCTGCTGTAGTGAGAAAAAGAACCAGAGAAAATAGCCTCTGACAGGGTGGCAGGGATTAAACTAACACTGCATTAGTGAGGACCGTTCTCTGTGGAGAGAAGAGAGCTGAGAGGGGAGAAAGAAAGATAGAATGAGAGAATAAAGGTGTGCTCATATGCAAAGGGCTTTGAGAGGAGTCATAAATGAATAAATATGTTAATAAAAAACTGCTACTGCGCAAAATTAAAAAGAGTTCAAAGCAAGATGAAATAGAGTGTCCTGTGGGCATGTGCAGCAGAGAGGGACGGCACAGAGGAAATGACTTTTGCTTTATAGAAGAAAAAAAACCAAGTGGAAGAACAAAGATGTAGCCCAATAGGGAGATTGCATTGTCTCAGGTGTGACGAAAGGTAAGAGTATTGACATATTGATGAGGACTCAAAAAAGCCAAGATGTGGTTTCAAAAAGTGAAGATATATTTT
Source organism: Serranus cabrilla (assembly GCA_903364295.1). Lineage (NCBI taxonomy): Eukaryota > Metazoa > Chordata > Actinopteri > Perciformes > Serranidae > Serranus > Serranus cabrilla. Next base: position 90,199 of record CAFUXE010001060.1, read on the forward strand.
ATATATTAAAAGGCATGTAATGTGCCAGGGAAGGTAATGGAGTGAGAACGAGGCAGGTGTTCATAACTGCTGCACTAGTAATTGATAGCAAACCTACTTATTATGCGCGCACAACAAGATATGTAGCAATATCAGCAATTATGAATGGGCACTGAAAGAGCAATGTCCTTAAAATAAGAGAACATTTTACAAAAGAAAAGACAACACAAGAGGAACAAAAGATACGTTAGCATGAGATAGTGGGACCAACCCTACACCCCATACAAAGCAGCATACAGTGCAATGCAACTGCCTCTGCCAGTTTAAGACTGGCACAGTGTTCATTTTCACACTGAGCATCCACTTTGTTTGAGTTCCTAATATAATCATGCCCATCTCTGCAGATGTCTGTCTTTAAATTAGGAGTGTATAGGCACATTGTTAGCATATTGCTTTGCAATAAGGTCTAAAGTCAATGGTGCAGTATTTTCCTGCTGTTTACTAACATCAATCCATCTAATATACTCTCGTTCTGATGTGCACTCTCTCAGGTAAAAGCAAAAATACACACACGCTTACGGTATGAACCTGGACACTGTGTGCGTCACTTTTTGGCTGTGTAGAAGAACACAGAACGTTAATTAACATTAGATCCTGACCGATACTGTCTGTGTGTCTGGAGATTTGAAATTCAATGAAGTAACACTGCTGTACTTTTTGCATTCATGCGTATAATGTCTCTGCTTGCATCGTACTTATTGTTTCTGTTGTGGATTAATGAGCCCAAGCCAAACTTGAGCCCAGTCTACAAAGAAAAAGAAAAGTCCCAAGCCAGGCACAAATTGACTCAGCGTGGCATTTTGTTTTTTCCAACGAGCTTGCTGTCCGAGAGGTTCCACCAACAAAGAACCATATACCTGTCAATAACGACGAATGCGCGTGTAAAATTGGTTATCCTGCCAAGATGTACTGGACATCTGTAATGTCCTGTCAAAAGATTTGGAGTCTAATGCCAGCTGTTCCTATGATTTGTGCACAAGCGGATCAGCTCCATCAGCACAAAACCACTCACCTCTCCAATTTAGAGACTCTGCCATAGCAACCCTCCAGGTACATGCACACCTGGCTTTTAAAGAAATGGGAGATGTCACTCTGATTGGTTTAATTCAAGTTAAGCAGATCTATGACTAAATATGAGACTAAAATCAACCCCTTTGCCCCTGACCTTGCATTCAGATTTACCAAGCAGAAGTGGAGTCAGACAGGCCCTAAATGCATTTGTGCCGTAAACTACAGGCCATGCACTATAGACTATTTAACTAGAGCCCTGTGTGATAAAAAAGTATACCATTCTCTCAGAAAAAAATACATGTTGAATCATACAAAATTCTATGGTGAACATTGAAACATCGCTCTCTGTTGGAACACATGGAGAGGATAATGATGTCCTCAAAGATCACAGTGAACATGGTGCATGGTAAAGAGCAGGGCAGCCATTATCTGGTAGTATGACAGACATGAGGTGGCCTCTAACACTCAGACAAAGGTTGGTCCCTAATGAGTGCAGCGCAGAAATTGGAAAGAAAAGGAGTAGTAGTATGTAAAATCAGAGACAAGTCATGCCTTTATGTTGAACCCAGTTTCTGCGATGTGCAAGGGGAAAAAAGGGGCAAGTCTGAAGTAAATCAGCAGCTAGCACTGTTAAAGAGTCAGAGCTTCAAGGTGTTCATACAGTGAGAAAATGTCACATTAAATCTGTATACTAAGAGGTCACACTAATGAAAGGTGATGCACATTGCATTCTGATTAAGTCCCATCAGACAGCAATATATATTGTGCATTATGTCCAAGTTGCTTCCTTGAAAATGTGTTTTCATTACTGTGATTGTGCAGAGTGTATATGCACTAGATACATAAATCAGTTTCTTTACTTGTTGCAGCCGCAGTAATTAGAAATACCTCCTGCAGAAAGTGTTTTGGTTATTATATTATTGGTTCAATGAAAACCCTTTCCTTGGGGGGAGGGGACCACGGTTGCATAATCAGTTCTCCACTTCCATTTGTATCATACATGGCCCACCGTGAAGATGCAGAGTAAGATTTTCATCTCCGTTTATTTTCAATATCTTGGGGACACAGGGGGAGATTAACATCGCACAACATCTCCAATCACATCACATGCAATCGGAGTAATGCGGTCATCATCCTCAGGCCTTACTCATTTCCCAGTAATGAGTGCAAATCAACTCCCAGTCTGCTTGCCAGTGACAGCAGCTGGCAAAGAGGATGCTACTCCTACAATCAGTGTCTCTTTCGCCCTCTTTCTTTTCTCTGCACTTTTGAAAGGCCTATTCTCTTCCATCCCTCCACCCTTTCCATGTAGCCCATGGGTGGCCAGCAGCAGAGTTAGCTTTGGTCTGATATTTAATTAAGCCTTCGAGGGCTGTGCCATGAGGGGGATGCTGGCTGGTAAGGGACAGATGTAGGCTCTGCGCCAATCCAGAGAGAGTAAGATGTGGTTACCATCTGCATGGAGGGAGAAAAGGATCAGGACGGCCCTCCCCAGCGTGCATGTGTGCTGTAATGAAAGTAATGTGGCGGCTAAATGGAGGAGACTAATCAAACTCTTGGGAGAGAGGAGAAAACAAACACGGGCGAACACGGCTACAATCAAAGAACACAGAGGGCCCCAGCCTTCTTATGGATAAATGCCATTTACACTAGAGGGAGAAAAAAAGACTTCATAACCTTTAGCATCTGTGCTCATCATGACAGTGTACCTCCCAGTTATGATGCAGGACTGTTGATTGCGGCCAAAATGTACTCTTTAGAAAAAGCAAAGGTATGAAAAAATTGTTAAAAGAAATATTGGAGACGTTATTATTCTTTTCCTGGTCTTTTTTGGAATTAATTCAGAGCATCTGAAAAATAATTCATAATTCAGGAGCATTCCAGCTCTATAAGTAGAAAGAACAACAATCTGTGCTTCAATTTGCTTCCATCTAGTGGCACATGGCACATCTTTAAATAACTTCAATTATGTTGTCAACTGCATATTGATAGCTGCAGAGAGCTACTGGAGCAGCTCTGGCTTTTGACTCACTCCGCCACAGGGCTCTTTGCTGTGTCACATCCATGGCTCACTGATATTGGGAACAATGAACTCATAACCTACTATAGCAAAGCGTACCATAGGCAATGCAGGATATTAATCCCACAAACAGGGCAACGATCTGATTAGCTTTACTGCTTGCACAAGCAGAAAACTAAATATGTGCATATATAGTGTTTAAAAAGGCCAAGTTACACTTCTTTCTTTACAATGTTCAGTGTAAAAGCCATGCCAACACGGCCCTCATTTATGAAACGAGCATACAGCGGAAAAGTGGTCGTACGATCATTTCTACCTAAGACGCATTTATCAATTGGGACATGAGCGGAGGGTACGATCAAATCTCACGTCAGGTCTCAGCTCGTGTACGCAATTTTGAGTCAGCATAAAGTCCCCATGTCTGAGTCTTATAATTGTTATAGGCTGTTGTATCGATGCCTGGAGTGGATAAAACTCTGTGGTGTTTGGTTCTAAATAGTGACAAACCAAAGCATGTTATATCATTTATCATTAAAACATCATAAAAATAAATAAACCCCACAACTGTAAAGTTCTTAAAACAGGCTACTAGCCTTGGCGATTAAATGTTTGCCGTTATCCGGTAAACATTTAACACAGCACCGTTATACGGCATGGACACCGGCGATGCGTCATTTCTGCCACACACACCTCTGTCTGTCTGGGACAGAATTGCTACTAAATGTAAAGAATTTAATATAAGTTTTTATATTAGTCTTCTAATACTAATATAATATAATTAATATCTCTCCATTATCTCAGTATAATTTGCACATTATATAGGCTATTAAGCTATACATATCAAGGGTGTATAAATTAATTATTCCATCCTCACCGGGAGTTTGATTGTCTGCTTGAAAGTCAACTTTTATTTCATAAACCTCCGTCACTGCGCATGTCTTTACCTGCTTGAAATATATATTTCGATCATGATTTCACTCCTATCTGTTGTTATTTGTAACGTGCAATTTGCAAATAAAGGTGACCAGAAAAAAAGAAGAAAAAACTCTCATTTTGGCCGTAATGTGTCCTTCGGTGTCGTAAACTCTCAAGGTGAGGCTGTATATATTAGGGCGTGACATTTAAATGACGATTGTTTCCAGCTGTCACAATTATCAAGAAACGATCATCCTTACGCTGTGATTGGCTTGATATGAACGTTTCATGATCACACGTGAACTCTGTCGTAAGATGACATATACGCTTGATTGATAAATGAGGGCCATTATGTTTTAATTACACTTTGGCACCAGCAGGGCCAATAAATGGAACAGGTTGTGCTCAGTGTTAAGACTCCTTTAGTGATGATTTCCTTTAACCACAGTGGTAATGTTGGTATCGAAATGGACCAGTCCATCTTTCCATAAACTTTTACCATTTCAAATTCTGCCAGACTGCGAAAATGTCAAACAGAAAATGGCTCTCCATTCATGCACTGATGGCAGCTGAACCAAAAGGAAAGATATGAAAACAACTCCTTCAGTTTTTCATCTTCCTTGACATATAATGGCCTTGGAAAGCTAAATATGTATTCCTGTTCAGCTGGGGTTGAAAAGTCAACAAACATTGATAAATCCTAACCACGCTCTATAAAACCATCGTGCTACTGGCAAGTCTGCAAGCCCAAATGTTGGGACTTGTGTAACAAGGGACAAACAAAGATTTAGACACACAAAAAAAGTAAAAGATAACAATTTGACCTCTTTGTTCGCTACAACTAAATATATCATTACCATCTCACTGTCTCGTCTGGTTAAGCCCACTGTCCCTGTGTCCATCTCTGCCTCTAATGATGCTATCTCACTGCTACACAGTGGAGGAGAATATCAGTGTCCCGGACCGACAGTGGCACCTCTGTGTGACACCTCCTCCAGTCACCGCTTGCATGACGGCCGAGTCCTCATTAGAGGACAAGTCCACCTGGCTTTCAGACATAGACAGCACGTCTAATGACATCCTGAGATGGCCCTGGTCTCCTCTCAGCGACAGAGAGGTGCAGTTCAAATCCCTGGCTGAGAGTTTTTCACCGCCATACAACCAGAGGGGGTGACGGTAATGATAATGGTGTTGTGGAACGATGGGTGCTAAATGACCACAGGGATATCAGCAGGGAGAATCATTTTGTTTGACAACGGGTCGCATCAAGCCGCATCATGACAGTTAACTAGCAAAATACTAACTCTGGGTTGCAGACAACTGAGTGTTACAGAAAATATCCATAAAAATATTTTAAATAAGTGACCATGAGCTGCTCACTTCTCATTATTGACTCAACATTTTTCATCAGTTCAGCATGAACAATAGCAGATAAAACTATTCTAAAAGCTACCAACATCTGCTGCTGCCGCTAATGCAATGGTGGCAACAGCACTACTTGCTATGCCATTTCCTCTGACGAGTAATGAAGCTTGCCTAATGGTTGGAAGCCCTACGACAAAGCACAATGGTGTTTTGTACATTTCTCCTCCACTAGTACAATTTCTATTTCTGAATCTGACTTAACTCCAACTAATAACCAACACGACTAGGTAGCCCGCATTCATGCAAAGCACCCTGCCAACAAATAATAGGCGACATGTTCACTTCTACTGGCACATTAGTATCATCCTAATACGATAGAGGGGATGTGTGAGAAATAATTCCACATCTCACCCACAACATGAATAGGTTAGGGTGCGTAATGAGGAGGTGGAAACACTAAGCTGCTTACAGAAATCAGCTCTTTGAGAGACAGGCCGCTTTACCCTGCAAAGCCTATTTACAGCTGTTAAGACAATTTCAGATGCATGGCTTTTTCTTACTGAACGAGAGACCTAAGAGCCAGCTAATGTATGGAATAACAACAGGTCCTTGGAGAGGCCAGCGTGATTTGTGTCTGTGTTTAAGTGCCGTCTGTGTGCTTTAATGTGTTTTTGCAGATTTTCGAATTGTTTGCAGCGACCTGCAATGTGTTTCTGGATAAAGCTGGTGAAGAGTCTGTCTGCAGGCCGCTGTGCCCGTGTTAATAACCTTATGTTTCAAACCAGCCCCTCCCCATCTTCACTCCTCACCGGGTGTGTGTTATCTTGGCAGGTACTAGAGACAGGAAAACTGCAGACTAACATCTGTCTTCCTGTGTGACAGGCCGGCCCTCTGAAGGGACGAGAGCTGTTCCGTCCATCAACGGCAGCCCCGCAGGGAACGGGGTGGTGAGGCAGAGATACCTGCAGCTCACTCAAACTAACTCCCTGCACTCATTTAGTTCCCCTACAATGTGATCAAAGCGGCAAACGAGGACACTGAGGTACTGCTGTAGTGGTACGTTTATTTTACTGGAGGGAGCGGCATAAATTGAGGGGCATTAAGCGCTAAAGACAGAGACAGAGTGACAACGGGTAAGTAAAAGAGAGCAACAACAGATTGAAGTATGGAAGAATGAAAAAGAAAAATCCGAGGGAGCAGTGAAGAGATAAAAGACAAGACGTCTAAAAAGAGAGGGGCGGGAGGGAGAAGAGAAAGGTCAGGATGTGTGGGTAAAATGCAGAAGAAAGAGCAATGTTGTTTTGGCTTGACATTACCAGTTAATAGCTATGTAAATGGACCTCAACCTATTTACGTGGAAGTTATTAGCATAATATCTGTTTTAAACTCTGGCCACATAAACAGCAGCAGCATGGCTAATGGTTGCATATTTGTCAAGTGATTTTCTTTTATTAGTGTGCACAGACCAAATCAGGCTCATAAGTGTACATAAGTAGTATAATTACCAAATATTCCACACAAATGAACACGGAACAGCAATGTGAATTCAAACAATCTATTATTCTATAATTATTTAATTTTGGTCTTTTGCAAATTGCACATTTCCAGTGTACAGTTGACACAAAGACACAAAGTACTTAGTATGTACCAGGTAGAAAGTGGTCGAAAAGAAAATGGCCAAATGTCAGTATTGTAAAAAAAAAAAGAAAAAAAATTGCTATCTCAATGTAAGTGGAAGCCAAAGGCTTGAGACATTAACCAATTAAAACCTCAGTAAGACCTCTTTCACAGGGAGGCTTGTGTGCTGAGAGACACAATATTATCACGTGTAGCTAAGAGATAAAAAAAAAAATAAAGTGTTAAATGTGCTACAACTAATCTCTAATGACAGATATCTGAATATAAACACAGATTGTGTAGGCAACAGGACAAGATTTGAGTATCGGAAGCATTGTGGTTTACGTTTATTGACCAAGTAGTATTGACTAATCACGTTTGAGTAGGATGTGATTGTATACAGGTAAAGAGTCTATGAATGTTTGGTCTATGAGACCAAAAGAGATGAGTGCATTGAACACAATGCAATCTTAAATCCATCCACTATCATCTGACAGCATTTTAGCCTTCTATTAGTCATCTCTCACCTCCAGCTCACTTCTTAAATTGGTAATCGGACCGTAAACAAAGACCAGCACAAGACAGAGGACGTCTTGACTCGGATATACATGATTCAGTTATCTGCTTGTTTGCTCAACAGATTTGGAGATTTCTCAAAAACTCGCACTACTCAAGCACAGAGAGCATTGCCAATATTGATGTCAGATTTTCCAGAGTTGATTCCAGTAGATGCTAATTGTTTTCTTGAACTCTCAACTTGTACATTCCTACTGCTGTTTCTTGACATCTCTTGTCAAGTGAGAGCACATCTATGATCTTAGAGCTGTCATAATGAAAACAAAGAGTTGTATAGTTGATCATAAAGTTGCACTTACACTTTCTTAGCTTACTCCGACAATGACTGGGACTGTTGCAGGTAACCTCATTATAAAAAGAGCTTGCAAACTTATCTTGTCTCAAATAGTTGTATAACTCAGCAGCATATACACAAAAGTCCAGTGGGCCTCAGGTACTCAGTCAACTTCCCCTCCCACAATCGCTCGAGTTCACCCATTAGAAATGGACATCATTAAACAGAACCTCTTTCTCCTGGTCACCGTTGCCATCGCAGCTCGTGTTTACCTTGGAAACAGCAGAGGTGGCAATCGTACGTGCTCGCTGAAGGAAATTAAATGACAAGTGGCATGAAGATGGAAGCAGTTCAAGTGCAATATCCCATAAGACAGAGGCTGCATATTCTTTTGAAGTTCAAGAACCCATTGTATGATCAATAGCCGAGCAGCTGCCTCAGTGGCCTCTGTCCGGTAGGCAAACAAGAAGAGGACACGACACTGGTTCCAGCTGGTGTACATACGCGCGCAAACGCACAAAGATTTAAGAGGGCCGTCTTATCCCACACTACTTCAGACAAAGACAGAAGTGAAAGGGCCGTGGTTGAGCCAACTCTACTCAGCGCTAACTGCTACTGTCAGCGCTTTTCACCAGAGACTCTGCCTCATTTTCTGAAGGGGGAAGATGAAAGTGGTCTTAAAAGGCGCTTGAAGTGTTGAAGTGCATGAGGCGGCCCTAGTGGGGACTGTGAATGAGAAGGGAGGGGATGTGCAGCGAGGAGAGGTCTGACCATGTTCCATGTTTTAACCATGTTTGACAGCAACATATATTTTTCTGTCCCCAGTTGAAAAGTAAGTGGGTCCCTAAGGTGTCCATAAGGTGTATAGTACAGCTGTGACTTTCATTTTTTCATTCAACACATTATTGAAATGTCCAAACATTAGTCAATGGTGAGACGGGATGGCATTGCACACAGAGAGCTCAGCATAATAGAATTTGATGACAAAAGACCCAGGCCTTGTACAACACTGTTATTCAAATCCAGGTAGGCAAAAATTGGAACAACCTGAGTGCATACAAAGAAAAGGCACACAGGGAGAAAGCAATAAGAAAGAAATATCACTGTATTGCTTCTTACAAATTCACTGCTCAATGAAGCATGGAATAGCCTTAATAAAACATGCAATTTAGGGCCAGTATTATCCAGATAATGGCTCTATCACTGAACAAGTGTTGGGACGAAAAGGCATAAAAAAGGAAGTGAAGCATGAATGATGCTAATGCGCCACACTAACAATGCTCACAACAGGGCTTCAACATCATGTGAGGACCTTCGACTAAGGTTCAGCCATATGGCGTTTTTTTTTACTGTGAGATGGCAGAAATTAGTCTTCTAGTAGTGATTTGGCAGAAACGTTTCCAAACAGCAGCTATTCTTGAGTGATCCCATAATTCATTCTCACCAATCCAGCTGCCAGCAAGTAACAGGATTTGGGCAGACACGGAGGAGGAGAGTGAATGTTAATACAGTGCAGGAGGAGGCAACCTGTTGAACTTAAAATTTAGAAAACTTGAAATTGTTGCACTTTTCAAAGTTAGCTTTATACATATAATATATACTGTTACTTTAATAGAACATGTTTTTAACACTTTATATAATTTTTATAGTCACCTCTGTGTCTCAAAATACTCGGGTTAGCCAGTCAGCTAGCATAGCTGGCAACTAAAATTAAGTAAGCCAGCGTTTGTTAGTTTGAATTTCTGCGTGAGCTTTCACTCCTTTCCAGCTGATGCTGAGCCAGAATGACCTACACTAATGGTTATCTAAGACACTGTCATTATCAAAATGACCAAAAAGACTCTGTTCAAAACCATCTTTAAATACTGTCAACAATATGTACAAAGCGAAATGTGAAGAAACTCACTTTACATGGAAGTTAAACACTTAAACCAATGTTTGCTAACATTATGGTATACTGGACTGGAAGTAAAGTGACATGCAGTTTGTAAAACGGATAAGTCTCACGCTACATTGTGCAATCCTGTTTATTTGCATGACCTCCACCACCTCATCAAAAAGGTTATTTCCATGTTCAAATGGAATTTACCATTTGAAATAAAAAGTCACAGCTCTACAATACATCTTCAACAACTCTGCCATTAAATAGCTGTAGACATCAGTTTTTAAAAAATGTCTCCAGCCACAACAAACTGGTGTAATGGTGACTGAATACAACTGTGAAAGCCCAACACAGCATCTCCACTGACACATAGGCTGGTCATGTTGGAGGAGAGGGGTGCACTGTGTGAGGGAGGTCATGCATGGATAAGGAAGTCCTCAGAGTGGCTTGTGGCGGTGCCCATGTGGGGGAGGAGTGTTTCTATGACAGATGGCACAGGCTAGACAGTGTGTTGTTGGGTTAGTGGAGAAGCATATGGTACTCTCTAGATGATCTCATAAACCAGCACCAGGCCCAGTCGGAGGTGTAAATGCTTCTCAGCACCCTGACAGAGAAAGCAGAGCCGTTGATATCACCAGCAAAATAAATGTAGAGGCACTACAAGTGTGAGCGTGTGGTTTGCCGTATCTTATGTGACATAAGCATTTTATTTCACACCCTTACTGAATAAACCACTTGCATGTGTCAGCGCTTTATAAATAGAAGCAAAGCGAAAATCAAATAGTGAATCAAAGCTTTTTGTTTTTTTAACTACACACTACCATAACATGCATACAATATGCGTTTTTATTGATAATGCTGCTAGCAGGTCTTTATTGTGCAAAGAACCTCAACAGGCCGATGCAGGACTTGAATCACCCTGTTGGGGTTCTTTACACAATAATTACTGTCTTGCTGTACATTATTAAGCTGGTTACATAATTTGACAAAAATATTAATTTAAAGTGCATTTTGTTGGTTCACCTTTAAGAAAATGAATCCCTTAGATTCTATGGTTGGAACTGTGTCCATAGCAACATATCTTTTTCATTTTGAACAGATGCATAAAAAGACTGCAGCACTTCATGTCTATTTTTTTTTTAGTTTTGTCAATTTCTATGTCATTCAGTTCTGTGTGTCTTTTTAACCATTTTAACCCTGTTTTTTTTTTTCAGCCATAAACAATGGATCAGTAGTTTAATGGTTTCCGAATTTGCTACATCTTTTATGGTGTTTTCTTTGTCCATAGTGACAGTCAGCAATATGCCAGACTGTAGAATGCCATATTTGACAAATTAGAAAGTACTCAACAAACTTGTATTTTCCCACTTGTAATTTCTCTACTGCAGAACGTTACTGATGTACTAGATTGTCAATTAATGCACTTTTAATGCTATATCACAATATATTTCTCTATGTTCTCCATACATCTGTGGTTAACTGCAACTGCAGTACATTAAAGTTCACATACAGAACTGACAATAAACATTTCTCTACCTGTACTCTACAAACCAAAGCTGACATATACACGATTTTATTACAGGGAACTTCCTGTCTGTCCTCCCAGTTGCTGTGACAGCTACAGCTGCCCTGGCCCTGTACACCATTGAGTCCTTCCAACATGCCCTTGGCTCGGTGTCTGGTATAACCCGTGTCTCTTCACACTGTTAGTGATGGGGAAATGCATTGGATGTATCTGGGGGTCCACCCGGCAGAGGCTGCTGTGTAGGGAGTCCCTTCTGCACCTCAGTGCACAATGGGAAACCCATACTACTGAAAGGAGAGGTCAAATTATCTCCACCACCATCCCTCTGTCTGCTGGTGCAGGCTTTCACTCCTCTGCAGTTCTGCTGCAGGTTGGGTTGTTGCAATCTCCTCACACTTTTCTCTGAGCAGAAACAGTTCACCATGCAGCGTTGATCTCCAAACTGGATGATGCAACACCTATTGATTATTTATTTTTATATGAAGGTCCCATGGAATTTTTCAATTAAATGTGTAGTGCTACGATCGTGCACATGTTTTGACAATGGACGACACTAGGAATGTCATGATGCCATAAATTATTTTTTTCTTTTAAAAGTACCAATGAAATGATATGATCCAAAGGCCACCAGAGGCTATAAAAATACCTGGATAACAATGATCTCTGGCAGAATACATGGATAACAATACACTCTGGCTGTCAGGGGCGGGAATGATATAGAACCAGACTCAACGCAACTAGACTAGGATCCTGTATTTGCCAGTTTCTGGAAGAAATCTGTGACTCAGTTTTAGAGTATATAATATATGTGTATAAAGTAATACAACTATAATTAGAGGGCCATTTCAATTAATGTTTTTCAATTAAAAATGTGCAATTTCACAAACATTTTGGACCATTATTATTGCCCTTTCTCTGTACTGAAATTTCAAAAAGCTATGGCAAATAAAAAACAATACTGAAAAGGCTTAAAGACAAAGCTGGCTAAAGTAGTCCACTGGGAGCATTATATCTGGGAAAAGTAATTTAATTCGATATTATGATCTCCACATTGATTTTACATTATCTGGCATCAATGGTGCCCAATCCGGGTTGGGATCTGTACCTAAACTCTGCATGCAGGCTGAAATTCCTAACTGGTCTCCATTAGAACTAAAGGGAAACTCAGCTCAGTCTCCTGTCTGGCTGACATAACATACAAGATACTTTAATCTATACATCATCTGCATGGGACTTTTTTTTATTTCATGTGCTGTCTGAAACTAACCACCCTAATGCTGAAGCCTGGCAAAAACACTAACAGCAGACGTGGCACAATACACTTTAAGCCAGTATTGTGTTGAAAGACGCTTGCTCCTGGTTTTCAATGAAATCCTTCTCAATTTGCTGATCACAAGCCAGAGGCAGTGAGGGGGTCTGAGCTGCCACAGAGAGCAGACAACTAAATGAGCAGACTGAAAACAATCACTTTAAGATACACACAACAACAGTGTCCTTGGCCTTGAGCTACTTTTATTTACAAATCATCTGAGGCACAGTGTAAGCCTCATTGACTTGGTTTTAAGGGCTCTTGAAGATCCCCGGTAGCCAAAAAGAAGCTCCTACCTTTTTTGGGAAAGATAAACTACTATATATAGTGTGACCAACAAAGTATTTTATGTTTTTTATGCAAGAACTGATGTTTACCTCAGCCAACTACATTCTGAGTAAGCATGCTGACAGCAATGCATTGAAACTGATGGGAGATGCATTTGTCAAATGAGTAGGTCCTATAAATCGTTTTTTCCCCCTCTTCCTCGTACACCACCACAAAAATCACGTCTTCAAACACACACCTGCCTCATCAATGAGTTGGCTTATGTCGAGGTAGCTCACTATTATTCAGTAAGCCAACATATCAAACTAACTATCCCTCTAATAAGCACACATGAGATTTGACAGCCGTGCATAAAAACTGCTCTGTTTACACTGAATATTCATAGCGGAGTGAAATAAATTAAAATGCTTCCCACCTCTGTTAATCGTCATTCTGGCAGTGAGGCTGTGCTAAGCACAAAGTGAAAACGGGAAAGCAGAGGTAGAGTGAGGTGAAGGAGGAGTGAGGGAAATTAAGATAACTTTAAAATCTGTACACAAGACAGAGAGGAGCGAAAGAAACGGAAAGTGTAATCTCAACACGATTTGTCAAGGTAAAAGTCAGCAAGACAACAACGGTAAAGAAAGACAACATATTCTGAAGTCATCTGATATGAGGTGTACACATATATGTTGCTCCCATTCATCACACAAGCTCAACGTACGGGGAAGATAAGAAACCAAACCAGTGTTTTCTTCCATCGCCGCTTTGTCAATGAATGATTGCTGGGGGAGTCAAGAGGCATGACAGACATGAAGGGCTTTTGCAGCAAGGAAAGGGAGGGAAAATGTGGTTTTGATTTAAAATTCAGACTGAAAATCCATCAAGATTTGCTCAACAGATGCATCTGTCAAGCGAGTGGCGACACACAAAGTGGACTGCATAATCGCATTCTCTTTGGCTGTAGCAGAGCACAGGTATGTGTGTACTTGTGTGCGTGTGCATGGCCGTGCATATGTGCTTCGAAAGCAAAGACGAAATCTATATTCATTACCAGACTTGCTTTGATATCCCGAAACGGCTAGATAGCAAACAGGTCTTTGTGAAAACCCTGCATATGTTGTATAGGGTGTGTATGTGCTCACATACCTATAAATGGAAAGGCAATTCAGTCTTGCATTGACTGAAGCCATATACCATTACCAATGGTATTCAATGATGGTATTATTTGAATAGCGTCACCAAGTACTGGTGCTGCATGGAGTGTCATCAAACTCTTAGAGATGATTCACTGGAAGAGGTTCTTGCTACTTCTAACCAGTACAGTACAACCAACTTGCACACCTCAAGGTAGGCATGCACTCTGTTTAACCATTAACTGTCGATGCAAATTTCGACCTAAAACAATAGCGAGTTGTAATTTAGCTGTGTTAGCCTAAAACAAATATGCCACTATATCAATGAGGACTGGTGGCCTATATCAGCATTGGACATCTGGAGATATGGCTGAATGTGTCCCCAACAATGCACGCAGCATCGTGGCAGCACTTGTCTACTGCTGTCTGCGGAAAAGAAGTTTGTGCCTTATCCGTCTCAGACAGGTAAACTGGGACTGGTGCTTTCGTACTTTTCTTTTTAACGGTTAACAATCTGAAGCACATAACTTGCTGGTGGGTTTGAAAGGCATATTTTCTTTCAAACCAAAATACATTATCTAAAATATATTGTTTATCATAGACGGATATGGATGTATATCTGATGAATATGTGGATTTTCAACTTTCTGACGGTCCCTAAACAGCTCTTATGTGACAAACGCTTCTGTCAGAAAAAATAACCAAATAGAAACTTAGAACTGTGATATTTTCAATTCTGTGCTCTTCAGTGGGTATACATGATTGATTCATCTAGGATGAACTGTCACATGACAAACACTCACAGAAATCAGGCAGATTTGCAGGCTGTTTACACAGAACAGGAGGAGACAAGAGAGTTAGTAGGTAGAAGTTGTAAAAATGTAAGTACTTCGATATGTACAGCATTTCGAGCCCACAACTTTTTCCAAGTAATAGTTACACATGTGGGCACTCGGAAAAATGTAGCATGTTATATATTTTCATTTAAAAAAATAAATTATCAAAGACAATTAATTAATAAGTTAATTAAATTAACCTGTGTTTTTTCTTCCTGTTTTATTTATAGCATTATAGGTGTGTTATAATGCATAAAAGACATACTTCTAGCTATGATTGAGCTGTTTCGACAGACATGCAGGACTTGCAGTGAAAAATAAGGCCACAGCGAGTAAAATGCTAAAGGAGTAAAATACACTCTGGAATCGCTTGGGATTCAGAAGATTAACAGTTAATGATCTGTTATCGCAAAAAAACAAAAAAAAAGTCTAGATTAGCAGCGCTAACCTGCATCATGAGATGTGGATGCATTGCTCCACAAAGGGCTTCACATTTGTTGTCTCATTGAGATGGACTGATGATGTGCCTCATACTCAGTATATTTCTTTTATTTGTCCATCTGATAACATTATGTTTTTTTACACTAATGGCTACTATTTATAATAAGTGTATAAGCTCAGGTACTCTTACTTAAGTGCTCTCTCACTAGCGTCACTGGTTGTTTCTGGAGCCTGATAAAGCACTGAGTGAAAGGCGCTAACAAAAGATACTTGATCATATATATTTTCAATGGACTGAGTGTTGGGTTTCGACCACATACATATGTAGCCTAATTTTTCTGACCTTTTATAGGTCACATTTTTGAAGCATTGAACGAAAAAGTTGACTGCAGCATGCCCTAGTAGCATCGCTTTACAAACATCAATTATTGATTCTGCCAGAGAGACATGTATTTACTTTCACCATTTACTGCCGAGGAGCATAGCCATTTTTTTGGAAGTATGATTTCGTACCGTCTTAGCTCTGTAGCCAGAAAAGTGGAATGGATACCTTCTGGGAGACAGATGTGACAACTTAACAAAAAGCACAAGTATAGTAAACATATTCGGTCCAAATATTTTGATATTAAACTTATGTAAATTCAAGGTCCAAAAGTTTATTTTTCACAAACAAAGCTTGGTCCTTGGCCTGTCATACACATACATACACACACACAAACACACACACACACAAAATTAGAAGCTTGTGTTTGAAACTAGTGGATCTGGGTCATTGGTTTTGGACAGACAACAAGAGTTAGAGTGCCATTCTCTCAGTGTCCCAGTGGAGCACACATTACAGAAACTTTGGACTTTCTGATAACTCCCTGCACGGCTCCCCCAGTATGGGGCCCTACTTTCCATGAGCCATTAGCTGGTTGTGAGTCACCCATCTGCCACAATGTAAACTCTCCCCTGAGTTGTCATTCAAGTAAAAGGGAATCAATGGTCCATGTCGGATATTTTTTTTTATGTTTTGATGGAGAGGGAGAAAGATTTTAAGCTATTTGTCCTCAGCGGTAATAGAACAAATCAATCTGTGTCCACTTTAGGAGAGTTGGACCCACTCTACAGTACACGAGAGGAGCGAGAAGAGTTTCTATATAGCATAGCTGCAATTGAACTGTCAACTTAACCACTTCATGGTTAAGTGAGTGTAGCGGAGAGGAGAATACTGGTTGGTGTGAATGTGTGGGTGAGTGTCTGTGGGTTGCATATGGGCAAGCTTACCCTACGCATGTCATTCATCTGCAACTGTGCTTCCATGCTTGACTGGCTCATTCTATTGTGTATGAGAGGAACCAGGGGCTCACAGCAGGATATCAGCACCGCACAGAAATCCATTTGAGTCGCTCCTGGTCAGCTCAGATACCCAAAGCATCCCTATCCCCTGTACGGAGCCATATCCCGTGTCTCTACAGTGGAGAGCCATGAAACAGAGCTCCGTCCAGGGCTGGCTTCAAAACCCTACCTCCCCCTCATCCCCTCCTAGTCAGAGCTCTACAGGCTGCAGTCCGTTTGCATTTCTGCCCAACAGATCTCAACCAAAGAGGTTACTGATCTCCCCAATTCTCTCATTCTCCCTCACATTCATGTATGGCCTAACATGGCCCGAGAGCGGGCCGCACACAGCCATGTGAGAGCATGAGAAGGCACAGTGTGTATCTGAAGAAATGAAGCGTCAGTAGATGCTCGCTTGTGTGCTTTAATAGGTAGCCAGCAACGGTCACAGGATACACAAAGTGTGAGGAACACACACTCACATGTTCCAGGACACTGACCAAAGCTTAGTGCATAATGGAGATGAGACGACAGAGCAGCTCTGAAGTATGCCGTGGGAATGTAGGGGTTGATTCGATAAGCCAAGCGAAAATTACTGCCAGAGCTGCTAAATTTTGCGTTGGCGCATGTTTTCAATTTAGCTGTGAATTTACTAACACTCATGATTTGAGTGGTCACAGCCACAGTCAAGTTCATTTGAATGCACAGCTGCTAATTAAGAACTGATGCCGGGCTATTTAACACGTGTCCTGTCCTGTTGTGGAAATTAATAAAGTGCAAAAGAAAGTGGAAGCTCCCTGCTACTGAGCTTGAAATATTGGTTGAAGAAACCAATAAAAAACATTTCTGAACTGCAGTCATGCAATTACCTCTGCTGCGGTGGACAATCAGCAGTGATAAATCACTTCCAGCCAGCATTTGGATAAAGTTCCTTTCCCTCTGCACATACAGTATTTTGCAGTTCAACATAGAAATGTGCTAAAACGTGTTTTATAATAACCTAGAATTGCAATTTTTCCAATTTTCAGTTGTCATGAGAAAACTTCAAAGCAGCCCCATAATTATGTCATAACTTGGGACAAATGCTGTCTGACTTGTTAGCATCTAAAAAAAGCACAGCAAAGAGTTAAGTAAATCAATCTTTGAGTCTGGCCTGGGTTTTATTAAGCTGTCTGTTCCCCTCTAACTCCTTCGTCCTGACTTTTCTGTCTCTCTATTTCTTCCCCCGACCAGGCAATATAGGTACTGTCATGAAAATATATGTCCTCTTCCTCCTATTCAGTTTATCTTTGTCTGCATTGTAACCAGGGCCACTGTAAAAGCAGCGCCCCAGGCGCTAGAGCCCAAAGGCAGCAAGAGTGGCACCTCGCTGGATGACAACCAACCTGGATGCACTATCTGAAAGCCTCTGCTGTAGTTGGAGAGGACGCTGAATAAAATATAAAGTCGAGGGTGGAAATATACACCGCATGCGTTGGGCAGTTTGGTGTGTGGGAAGAAAAGCAGAACGGGGAAGGTATGGGGTGGAAGAGAAATCTGTGTGGGTGCGTACAAATGTGTGTTAAACTACCTTTGTTCATGCGAGTATAATGTATTTGTGAAGATTTGTGTTACAAAAATATAATTTGAGTTTCAGTCACATCGTTGCATGGATTTGTGTGAGTGTATGGGGGCTATAATCCAAATTGTAACCAAGGATTAAAAATAAATACATTAAAAAAAAACAAAAAACAATATGCAGAACGTGAGGAACTGAACACGAGAGGTTGTGAAACAAATTAGCCCAGATGAGTCTGTGATGAAAAACCGAGCAGGCACAACCACTAAGCTCAGAAAACACAGGCTTCTGCACATAAGCAAACAGCATGAAGACGAGATTAAAGTTGATAAAACTTCAACCCTGATTAACCACAGCTATTTGCACGTCCTGTAGCAGGTCTGCAGAGCCATGTAGCACAAATAGGACTGTTAGGGTTTCACAGTGTACAGCCGTACAATTACACAGTAATTGCAACAAAATCACGGTTTACAAACTCCCAATACTAACTCATAATGGACATTAAGTAATAAAGAATTGTCCTATGTCTTCATCTATATACCAAAATAAAAATATTTGCATACATGTGTTTCTGGAGCAAAGTGCATTACAAAATAATGAAAACAATTTATTTTATTTTTTAGTTTTAGTTTGTGGTTTCAGTTTCATGAGGCTGTGATTATTCTGGAGGTCACAGCAGGTCATTTTATGCAGTGAGGTCAAGTTTCAAAAATGCTCTCACTGAAATGAAATGGCTAACTAACTACAGGGACTAACATCTCAGAGTCTCAGCTGTCCAGCAGTACCAAATTTATACAATTCCAACACCATTTAGGGACCCCAGTATGCAGAAATATTCAAACACAGTAGACGAGTTTCACTGTATCTCCTGCCACAGGCCGGAACTAACTTTGCGTAAATTGTATTAATTTTTTAAAAGACATTAAATATTTTAAATTAATCACAAGAATGTATTAACTATTACCTAACCATTATAGCAATGGCATTAAATTGACTTAAAATGAGAATAATATTGTTAATTTCAGTTACACCTTGGACAATGTATGATCCAACAAAACTTGGCTGAAACATGGCATTTCAGAATATTTTGAAATAAATGTCATGCTATTAAACCCAAAATAGAAACAATCCTCAGCATGGAGGTTGTTTATCACATAAATCTGAATTAAACCCTGCTGAAAGACAGCGGCTTGTTTGTGAACATTGCCTCTACTCACTGAGTCTCTTTGCAGCCTCCAGAGCATCAGAAGCTGTGTCGGCCACAAAGAAGCGTTGGACAGCCACGCCACTCTCTTGCATCAGCTTCTTGCTCTGGTACTCTTGCAGATTCAGCCATCTCCGGGGACTCAACCAGGTGCACTGGAAGACAGGGAGGGAAGGGGGGAGGCAGAAATGAGTGAGTGTGACTTGTAAGATAGTTAACACATTGCTGTAGTGCTATAAACGGTTCCTATCTTCACTGTTACATTATAACGATAATATTAACAACATTTCCTCTTCCACTCTACATGTCTCCAAAAAACACAAACATTTCCAACACCTGTCTTTGAGTGCACAGGCTACATCCATTCTCCTCCCCTCTCCTCCATCTCCCCCCCTCCCAACATCTCTCCCTCTCTCCTATTCCTGTAATGAGGCAGGCACCCGGGCCTAAGCTGCAGGACAGCTCTGGAGCTGTTTGCTCCATCAGCAGACACAGGCCGTGTCAGCTCCAGCTGTTGTTGCTATTAAAAGGAAATTGGCTTTTTAATGTGACCGAGAGACACAGGCTGTATTAGAGTTACAATCCCTCCACAGCAGCAAACACTACTATGTGCATGGTTGTGTGTATGAGTGCACATATGGGCATGTGTGCGTGCATGCAAATGTTTTCACAGGAAAGTCTTCAGGGAGTCGTTAAAAAGAGAAAGGCCATTAAAGTAAAAGGAAAACAAGGATTGCGAGGTAAATTATGGCGCAGCATGTAAATTATTCTTCAGCGTGTGTATTTCCTTACCCAGTGAAGATTAAACTAACATGATAACAACATCAGGAATGCCCTTGCACTGCATTATGTTGCTGACTAAGTCAAGTTAAACCGACCTAATGTGGTATCCACTATAACTCTGTTTGAGGTACACAACAGATTAGTTATTTGAGGACACCTGCATGAACAGAATGGACATTATTATATTGTATTATATTGTATGTTGCAGTACTACCAGGATATTGTTAGTTATACACTGTCGATTCTGCATCAATGCAGCAACATCAAAAGCTCCATCACACCAACTGTGCTCAAGTCTGCACAGTCGAAATTCTGCTTTTAACAATCATTAGTTTTTACAGGAAGTAGCCAGCTGCACCAGGTGGGGTCTAAGCTTAACAACAATGGGAAAAACACACAACCTAAAATATGGCAATGGCTTCATCAGCGCACCACACCTTGAAATTGAACATGAAACTGAGAAAAATGATGGCAGTCAAGTGACATTATTTTGAAAGAGTGGACGAAAATGGAAGCCGACATCAAAACGTGACTAAGTTAAATATGATGGTACTGTGAATGTTAAGATAACCTTCATTTCAGTAGTATCCAAGAGCATGGTATTGTGATATACAATATAAATAGAAGTATTATTAAAATATATATAAATTAGAACTCATGAACAGTCACACAAAAATAGTGGCTCAAGTGGCTCAGCTGGACTATATACAGTGGCTGTTGTGGAACATAAAGCCTAAAGCAATTGTCATTTTTGCTATGAGAAAAAAATGCTATCGATGATTGATAAGAGTTATGACCTCTACCAAGGAGGTCCCCTTTCACTCTACTACTACTATCAATAAAGCCGGAAAATGGCTAAAAAAAAAAAAAAGACATGCCTCAAGGTATCAAGTGAGATATGACTGCCAGTGTACACTACAGATATATTGTCAACTTTAAATAATGAGTATGAATCCAGGTTGCTGCTTTTGATCATTAAAACTGATCGATTTTCAGTTCAGAATTGACATAATGCACCAATGCGGTTAACCATTCCTTCCTGTTTTGTTTTGTTTTCAGAATCCAATATGTGTAATTTTTGTGCTACACTATTGAGGCTTATAAGGTAAAAAGAAACAGACAAGAAAAAATGTTTTCTCATGCATTATTATTAATTCAGTATTCAGATGCCCCAAGATAATCGAAAAAAATGTTTTGGAGCATTAGAAACACAAACATTACCTTTAAAACCACTGCATATACAATTAGAATGGCACTCTGAGAGAAGACCTCCACCAAGACCAATACGGAAATTAAATGGGTTCCTCCTTGGCCCATGCTGCACTCTTCCACCAAAGTTTCATGAAAGTTGGTCTGGTAGTTTTTCCATAATCCTCCTAACTAACAAACAAACCAAACCTAAAACATAACCTTCCTGGAAGAAGTCATAAACGATTAAACAAGGATGGATTCAAAATAGAGGGGCTGATCAAGCAAAGCCAATTTTTTTTTTTTAAACAATATATCCAGAAGCAACAAAAACAAGAAACTGCATCAATCAACATATTTCTGTGGACATGTGTGTGCATTTTAGGCTGCAATATAATTCAGTGATGCATGGGACATGACAAGACTACTCTGTTCCTTTTATAGTCATCAGTCACTCCAGTCATGAGGGGACGAGGACGGTGTAATGGAGTGTATTTCTTCAACATCTTTTCTTAACTGTTAAGTGACAGAGAGGGTGAAATGTAACCCTGACTTAATGATTGTAAGTGATAAAAGGCTAACGAGCTTGACATGGTCACTCTGACAGGGCACAGGCAAGCCAAACCTTTTTTCAATCGACAACTAAGCCCCATTATCCATCCGGCTCAACTGAAAAACTCAATCGCACGACTGGTAATTCACAATTCATGCCAAAACCAACGCTCTCTCTGCCACAGCACACTGTATTAGCATACTTTTTCCATTCCAACTCTCGGGAGAGCCTGTCGGGAGACTTCATTAGAGCCAAAATGAGTTGTTTTCTAGAAGAACAGTACATGTTGATCCATACTGGCCTCTTCTCTCGCATAACTGAATACAGTAATGAGGGGCATCAGCGGGTCACCTCTGCAGTCTCATCTACAGTACCATACTATTCATATGTTTCAGTTATATTTGGTTTATATATGTGAATGCGGAACTGTGCTTTAAAGTCTATTCCCCACAGCACTCTGCAGCCAATATTGATGATATGACTCTCGGAGGAGTCTGGAGGGGTTCAAAGGCAGGGCAAGAAATTAACTGCAGGAATGCATAAAGATGTGCATTGTAGTGTATAGAGCAAAATAATACACCTGTAAAAAATAAAATAAAATAAAAAATCTACATAATTTAGGAAAAACTCAAATAGATTTGGATCTGATGCAATGTCTGTGTCCGTCTGTCTGTTGTTGAGGAAAACCTGGTGTGTGTGTGTGTGTGTGTGTGTGTGTGTGTGTGTGACTTTAACCGCTCTCTATCTTTCTGCCTGTCTCTCATTCCTGCATGTCCACTTTAGCGGAACATATCCCACCAGCCTTAACAAGCCAGGCTGCAGAACAAGTTTTCTCTGTTTTGTGGACTCATTTGACTGCTGTCAGGTACCCGCAGGGCCTCCTCTCTTAAAACATCCACTTCCCTTGCCATTCAAACTGCTCGCCTTGGGAGGATCAGCTCTGCTGCCTGGGTGCATGTCTCCATCTGTCAGTTTATCTTTTGGTCTCCATTTGACTAAAAATGTGGCGGATGAGAGCCTGTCACAGGAGTGGGTTACACCTATTTTCAACATGAAGTATCATTAGATCACACGGACACATTAACCAACAGGTCTAACCACTGGGATGAGACTTTGAACCCAAAACACATCAAAATATGATCAAGCTGGCACTGCAATACAAATTTGGCAAGGTTTGGACAACAACACTCTAAGCTCAGTACAGACACACTGGTGGTTATATCAGCAGTTAAAGCAGAAGCTTTTGCAATGTGAAACTCATAAAAAAACTTAGTGTTAATGACAACAATCTGTGACAACACATTATCATCACTTTTGGCTTAATTTTAGAGATGCTTCTGAGAAATTCAATATAACTTTAGCAGCATTAATCCCACTGCTGTCTGCAGGCTCCAGCACCACAAGTTCATGCATTCCTAATTTTGTCCAACAATTATTTATATCATTGCTTGGAAATATTAATGTGATCTAAACACAGACTTAAAATGAAATGAGTACACCAGTTTGGTAATCCCGGCACATTTGATCTCATAAGATCCATCACATACAGAAGTAAAAACCAATTTAACCAATGCAGGAAAATCCTCATAAGGTTTAGAATACAGAAAACATTAACTGCCTCTCAGATACAGGGACATAGTTTCAGTTTACAGACTCTACAGATACAGTAAATATGCTTAAACCACTGGTGGAAGACAGTAATGTGACCTGAAAGCCAATGCCATACTATAAAAGGAGAGGAAAGATCTAAAATACCAATTCCTGCTAAAAAAAATTAAGGCACACCTTTGTAGGTAAAGATACAGCAATAATGTAAATCTGCTACTAGCATTCCCAGCCAGCCAGCCAACTAGGACAAACCAACACATATCAATTAAAGTGGCTCCCCTGTCACCCAGAAAAGGGAAGAATGAGGAGAAAGTGCCACGCAGTCTTCCCAAAATAATAGCTGCTGCTTACTGGAGAAGTCAAGTGAGGCTGGAGGTGTCCCTCCAGGCACTGACAGTTTCCTTGGGAAAAACACCAGAGAATGGAAAGGAACCTGGGGCACTTTTCAGAATGTACCAGACCCATAGTCATTTTCTATCAAAGATGGCATTCTAACAATATACCTTCAAATGCAGCCTGCATGGAACCAGTCATCCAGTGATACACTTTTCCTTTACAGCTGTCTACTGATGTCTTACCTATAAAGTTGTTAGTAGGATGTATTAAATTGATAATCATAAACTTTACTTTACATTTGCCATTGATGCTGATATTTTTTATTTTACCCATCCATCCACCAAACTTATCTACATAGATTGTGCCGTTCTTTATACTAGGGCTGCTGCTGAAAGAAAACCTGCAGTTTCTAAAAGCTATTTACGTCATGTGGTATAAGTGTTTCATATAGAGGCCAGTGAAGCCTAGTTTGACATTTTTTACTTGCAACAGCCACAAAACTTTTGTTTGGTGCCTTCATCTCTGATCTACCACTTCTACTTTAATATTAGTACATGTATATGGAGAAGTCATTGGCACCAAAGCAAGTAATGCGCTTTATACAAAGAATAACATTTAATTAGATTTTACCTTCAGATAAGCCAACAAAAACACGTATGAGACTCTGCCAGATTTAATTAGTACACACAAAAAAATGTTGGGTTATTTTTTCAACCCAACAGCTGAGTTAAGACTGTTGGTTAGTTTAATTGGGTTGTTTTCATTAAGTTGGGTAATTTAAGAACCCAACTTGCTGGGTTATTGTCGTTGGCAGTTGAGTTATTAGCTGTTGGGTTGTAATTTCCATTATACTGTGTTGGGTCATTTCGGACGAATTTCGGACTACCCAACATGTTGGGTTGACGTTCGCGCATGCGCGACCAACAGTTACGTTACCCCCAT
>CAFUXE010001060.1:115028-126100 GCA_903364295.1 Serranus cabrilla
ACCCAGCAGTATAGTCAAATTGAGCCTATGGTTGGGTTATATGAACAACCCAACTGTTGGTTTAAGGAATCCAACCCAACTTGTTGGGTCAAAATAACCCCCATGTGTTCTGTCCAATAGTTAACCAGTGTTGGGTTACAAAATAACCCATATTGGGTTGTTTTAACCAAACATTTTTTTGTGTGTAATATTACTGGCTCTGAAATAAACTGTAGCTCCAGCCTGCTATGTTATATAGAAGCCTGTTTAATTATAATTAGTCACTGGGTCTGTCCTAATATTACAATGTTTTAATGTTGCTACATTTTAAATATTTCCAAGTTCCTTGTTTTTAATTCATAATGTGAGCAGTGAAGCTGAAGACAATTTTCCACATGAGGGGCAACTGAGCTTCCCAACTAACCAACTAAAGCAAACCTGCCACACTAGGCTAGCAGCTGCAACGTGAATGCACTGGGGATAGCTGAAAATCTGATCAGTAACAAATTGCAATATTTCACTTGATGATTTTTAATATGCCATAATAACTCCAGAATCTAAATATTTTAGTCAGTAAATTGGATGCATGTAATTGTTGTTGTGTTTTTCACTACACTCAAAGTGCATAAAATAACATTTGGCTGACACATTCACTTGCTTTATTTGTGAGGGTCATATTACTAGATGAAAAACAAAAATACACAGATGATTAAAATACATGCAAAAGTGATAAGTGAAATTATGTGATTAAGTGATTAATAAGATGATGAATTATGAAGTTTCTGTACTATACTACTCTAATAGGTGATTTTGTGAACTTTATTGTAAATGTAGCCTGTGACTGACATTAGGGACTCAAAGGATGATGTTGAGGCTGTTTTTCAACTGGCCGCCATTACTGAGGATCTGACAGATGAGACCTGACTGACGAGTTGTATTGATGAACTTTTTGAACTTCACCTGCATAGCGCTGAGTGAATTCTTCATTATGCTCTGATGATGGCCCGATGCCAAAGTCGCAGTTATTAACGAGCAGTGAACTGCAACAGCAAGTCTATCGTTCTATTGTTAACTACTTTCTTGTTGTGCTTTGACTTTTTGACGAGCAGGTATTCTTGACTGCTTGAATTCATAATTAAAAAGAGGCTTGGTGTTACTGCAGCTGTTTGTGAAATCTGTCATGGCAAACTCAAGCTATGCTGTAATATGACCTGCATGCAGGCACATCTGGCTTGACACCATCCAGAGGTAAACACTGTGTAAGTAAACAGGAGGCAATCTGTTGCTTTACCTGCCACCACATTCTGTAAGAGACCTTCTCATTATCTATAAAACTCACCAACACGAAGCTTCAAAAGAAATCTTGCGGAAAATAACACTGAAAGTACAGAAATGTTTAGATTGGCAATACAATTGCAAAGTGTGAGGAGCTTTTTCACGCTTCCAGGGCGTCAAAAAGTAAATGTCTTTTCCTGGCAGCTGAAGTGAAATCATCAGTAAAACTGAGGAACAGCTGTGATAGAAAATTTCTAGTTCTGAGAGGGTGTGGTAGGTAAGTGGCTGAGACAAATACAGTACCAATCACACACCACATCCCAGGTTTCCATTCTGGCTGGGGACTTTTGCAAAAGACTGGAACATTTTCTACCAGTCCTACAGCATGTTTCAGTTAAATGCAGTCCTTTATCACATGTATAGGTCATTTGTCAGCATCCCTTTAAATAGGAATTCAGTAAAATCACACCTTCTGCATGCACAGTGCATCCTCCCCTCACATGTGCAGCCAACATACTGCCAACACTTCTGCACTGTCTGAGTCTGCATGCATACATGAATGTTTTTATTATGTTACTGGAATTATCATTTGTCGTTACCCAGCAGGTCATAGCCTAAAGCAAAGTACACAGGTAACCCCTCCTGCTAGTTTTTGCCAGCTAGCTGACACCATGTGGGATGTAGCCTGATTAAGTATGCTAATTGAGGGGTTTTAATTAATCTTATTCCATATATTTTTTTTATTGTTAGGGCTGGGTATTGAACCTTGATACTTTTAGGCATTGAATGAATTGGCTCCATGTCCCCCAAGGTTAGCAGTAAGGTGTACAGCTGCTTGTTGTGGTTATACTTTAGTGGGGCTACTTGTTGTATAGCTACGGACGGAGCTTTATTATTTTGTGTTATTTAGTTATCAGTTAAAGAAACAGCTAAAAAAAAATGAAATCCCTAGTATGGTATTTTTAACACACTGTCTAATTTGACGGAAAGTCAAAGCATTTAATTTGAATTATTTGATTAAAAAAAAGGCTCTATAAATTAAATTATCTTTGTGAAGAGCTATGGAATATTGAGTTATCAACCTTACTTTTTCTTATCCTAAGGTATGCATAAATTAAAAGGTAAGAACATTTTTTAAAAATACAAAAATGTGATATTATGTAATCTGAATTGGGCTTTAGAAGCAGGTTATTAATGGTCATCGGTATCGACTAATAAAACATCCATATGTGCTGAAAGAAAACAGCACAGTGAGTGGTGAATGGCAGTATGGCAGCAAGGCAGGCAGCTGGCCTGCACTCCCATGAGACACTCTCTCTACAGTAATTATCATCAGCAGCACTCTAGAGAAAATCCTACCCGGTCCTTCTACCTAACTACTGTTCTACTTATTCTTAAACACACACGCACACACGGGATGCACTGTGCACACTGGTGAAGACACACTATGGCACAAACAAAGTTGCATGCTCCGATATGGGCCCTAGATGGCATAAATATTCACAGCAAACTCCTCTAACACACAAAAGCACTCAAGATCTTTCTCATGAGCGCATTCAAGTGAAGAAAAGTGGGGCGCAGTGGCAAGAGAGAGTCAGAGTGGTGACAATGATAAACACATATATTCTCCATTAATATATGGAGTTGATGAGAAACAAGGCACAAAGACATTAAAGGAACAGGTCTCGTTATTCTGCGAATCAAAGGAGACAGGATTTCTCAGTAGCACTAATGCCACAGAGCACAAATAGAGAAAAACTGTGAGGCAGAAATTGGAGATGCAAGTCTCCTTTTGCTTTAAAGTTTTACTTAAAATCAGCCAATTTGACAAAATACTAGACCCAACATCAAAACACCAGAGGCAATTTCTAAAAAGGCTAACAAAACGTGTACCTGCCCTTCTTTTTAGGTCAGGGACACATTAACTTCCAGGGGGTTAAGACATGCCAACAGAAAACCCATGCAGACATGCAGTATTAATGTGACAGTGCTCCAATAGCATCATCGTCTCCATTGTGTTTTACACTCTTGCAACTGCATCTCACCTTTGATGCAAGAGCACAGCAAAAAGCTTTACTACAAAATTCAAATTAGGACGGGGAGAAAGAAGCGGAGGAAACACTTATTCCCTGAAAGAATTTTGCTTTCAGCAGGCTTGCAGCAAGAGTCTTGACATTCAGCAAGTGATCACAAAATGTCACGGAAATACACTGTAGCTGAGGTGGATACTAACTTTTTTTCTTTCTTAGAAAAGGGGGTTTTATTTGAAGCCAAAAAGCAAAGGTCCTACTTTCATTCAGATCTTAAACAGATCTTTTGATAATGTTTTGATCAAAGTGTTAAACCTTGAGAAAACTTTGATGGTTAGATGACCAATGTGGATTATGAAACAGCATATTATATATACATATACATGCAAATATATTTTCTGTTAATAGAATTAATGAAACCTTGTTAATATGCAGTCTGACTCCCCACTAACTGTTAAAGCCTGGTTGGCCATCAACCCAAAGGGAAGCCCTAAAATACAAGAAAAAACAGATCCATGACGCTCTTTTTTTACCCCATTGTTTTACTGGGAGTATGCACTGGACTATATTGAAAAAATTGCTTTTAAGATGCTACATTGCTTGTCAGCAACCAATCATATGGTAACTTAAGAGGCAATTTGGCCTAGTGTGCTCAGATTAATTTAGCATGCAGTTAACACAACAGTCATAATTGTGTTGCACAAGAACTTAACTCCTTTCATTTGCTCCTGGTGTTCTTTAGCACTGCTCTGGAAGAGGGAAATAGTGCCATTAAAAGGTGCGCTAGCTTTAAAATTTTGATTACTTTTTGTACATTCAGTATGCTAAATTGTGTTTTTAAAACACACTAATGTAGCCCTGGGAATTGTCTCGGTAAAATTCAGAACTCTATCGAGGTGATCTTTTGACACAATAAAAACATTTGAGAAAAGAAAAAAGGCACCAATTTCGGTCCCTCATGCAGAGCCTTCTGTAAAAATGTTCACAAAGGCCATTACACACAATGCCGCAAATTAACATAATTTGTCCACAGACTGGAGTGGAATGTTAAAGAAAAATGGTAAGTAAAAACTAGCACAACAAACCTTAAGACAACAAGGCAATTGGTAAGACTAAATTGTGTTGACATAAGTTTAAAAAAAAAAAAAAGAACAATACAATGGAACAATGAAATGTGCTGACTAAACTATGTCACCATACGGCCTCGTCTTCACAGCACAGAGTGGCTGTGCCCTCACACAAAGGCACGGGGAGAACAGACAGTGCTACGGCAGCAGCTGCATCAGATTGCAAAGTCCTTGTGGCAGCTGTACTGATCCACGAGTGGCACTGAAGGACGAAATCTTGGTATAGTCAAAGCAACTCCCTAAACTCGTCTTCTGCTGGTCCATATGGTATTCAGCTCAGCATCATGCAACATCAGGACTTCTCCTAAGAGGCACAAAATTGTGCAGTCTCATGTTTGGTTGAGAGCAGCATGCACAATGTCAAACTGCACTTGTTGTGAGAAGTGTCATCACAGCGAGGGGACATCTCATCATGGCACTTTCCAAAGTCATTTCAAGACATGCCACTACTTTGTCGTTTGCCCTTCCGTTAAACTTAAGGAGTCAATATCCTAGGGCTAATTTAAAGCAGTTGTCTTTATCACTATGAGAGAGTGGAACAATGTCAAAAAGTCACCATCTGACAGACTAGTTCTGGCTCCCTTGGAAATTTATTAGAGCCATAAGCCTTAATTTACAGGGGAAGGTTACAAAGCAGGCAATCACCTTTGATCAGGCCCATAAACAGCAGCCAGTCAATGCTGCGCTGCTCGTTAATCTGTCACTCAAAAATTCAAAGGGTTGACATCGCAGGTCAAAAAACGCATTTGTTTCTTGAATGAAAGTGAAGCCAGACAGGATCCAGCCAATAGTGAGTGAAGGTGTGATTCTGCCCTGGCAGTTGGTAACACTAAGGGAACATTATCTGTGAACACAGGCTATTTATCTAACACAGGACGTCAGCACCGTGCTTCAACAATCCAGCCCACCCCATCTTTTAGTATTGCTATAAAATTCATACATGGTCATGTTCATTTTTACAAGAGTAATTCAGTATGAATGCATCTAATCATCATATATGTCATGTATAATTCATTTGATTACTCAGCATGTGAATGTGCATATGTAAGGCCTTTTCTGTTGTAAATGGATAATAACGTAAAGCCTAAAATAACTGTGATCATACCTACCTACATGTAGAGCAGAAATGATAAATTGATTAATCGACTGACAAAATATTATTTGTCAACAACGCTTTTTTTTCTTTTGTGATAGTAAACTGAATATTTTTGTGGTTTGTGACTGTTGGTCTGACAAAACAAGACATTTGAATATGTCATAATGGGCTCTGGGCATTTATCACTATTGGCCGTTATTTTGTAGACAGCAATTATTTGATTTAACACAAAAATAATTAGCAGATTCATCTATAATGAAAATAATTATTAGTTGAAGCTCTATCGACATGTTAACCCGATGCTGCCAGATGGTTTGTTACACAGAACTATCAGTCATTCGAAACGGTTTGGAAAAGGTCAGGCACTTTAAGAAAATAAATAAATAAATAAAAGGCAGGTGATTGGATGGACCATGTTTAGATCACTTTCTGTGCCAAAGTCAATTAAGACAAAGGTGAAAGCTTTCAGTGCCCTTCTTCTCTCTTCTTTCAATGAAGAAATACTGTCCAGTTCTGATATAATGGACTCTATTGCATCATATGCTAACCTCTTTGGAAGCTGCCATTGTTGTTTACAGTTACATCTCCATGCCATCACAAACATGGAGCCGCCAGTAGCTCATCACAGGATGCTGATTTGTACTAACCACTGGTTGTTCACACACCTGAAGCCTGATTAGATGCTTTTGCATGTGATCTCGCGATTATAGCATGATCTTGTGATATTGAAAATATCCAGCTGCCATCAAGGTATTCAAAATGTATGCAGTCAAATAAAACTGCCCGGCAAAAACCATAAAACCATAACTTTTTCACCGTTAATGTACTGTTTGAATCAACTCTGCATTAGCAAGCAAATTGTTTGCTGTATGTATAGGATTGTAGTGTAGGATCTTCCAAGTATTTTGAATTACAATTTTATTTTTCAATAAACTGCACGTGTTCTTGCTGTAAATTTTTCCCTCTCTAAATAAATGTCAAACCTGCATCAGGCTGTGTTTTCCAGGTTTGACTGAAGAACCTACGGTACACTATGTTCTGCCAGACGAAGTGCAGCAGAGGACATGTTGGAAAGACTGCTTTGATTGATGATGTGGAAGACACATGCAAAGTGGTTGCTGCTGCATGAGCCAATCAATACCTTATAGGACACCTGAACAACAGCCTTCATCACTCACCACCCCTCAGAAGTCAATAAAAAAGTAACAAATTACGATATGGAGTTTTTTTCCCAACAGTTTAATAAATTATGAATATATATATATAGCACTATAAAGAGCTGCATTAAGGCAGTAAATAACAGCAAGGACTCAGAATATACCTTGAGCACAAGACACCATTCCACTTATGCAGAGGCTATCATCATTAACAAGTCTCAGTGGCTGGACAAAGTGCAGCTCCATTAGAGGAAACTCTCAATATGTCAATCCGGGGTCATTTCTTAGGAGCGCCCATGCAAAAATAACAAAAGGCTGTTGCTTTTGTAGCTGCTGTGGCTAAGGCACAATTTTAAGCAGGCATATTCATGAGGAAATTGCAAATCTGTATTGATGTGGCCCACATGACACTCCTTTAAGAGCAGGAAAAGAAGCTTACGGGACTACAATTGTGTAGGGGTTCAAAGTGGTCTATGAGACCGTTTTAGGATTCTGAACGTCCTCCGAGTGACTGTCCTTCTAATGACCACAGGGTATGGCTCTCCTATCAAAATCTGAGATGGCTCGCCTTAGTGAATTTTTTCCTCAACTGCAAGAAGAAAAAAAATTGAGGGAAAAGAGCACAAGCATCACAGAAAATAGTGCAGTAGAAAAATCAGAGTAAAACTGAGACAAAGCAGACCTTTTAGCAAACTTAAAACCTGCTGTGGGTCTTTTTCACGGTGAAAGTGACAATTGAGCCTGTTGAGTCTTGCTTGAGGACTGCACGGTATGTCGGTGCATTTGTGGGTCCACTTAAATATCTCAACTTCTATTTGGATGGATTTCCAGGACATTTATGTTGCATTAAACTGCTTTTTTACAGCACGGCTCACCTCAACTCAACTCACTCTGTTTTGGTTTTCCATAAGCAAAAGAGTTGCAGACGTTCCTCTGTTTGTTTGCCGATGAAAGCATTGAGCGTGTGTCACGTTGAAGAGGATGTCACAGCAGTTTCACACAGCATTGCTACGGCAGAGAATAACACCTACACTGTGGGGGTTCTGTCGGCAGTGGAAAACGAAATAGAGAAAAGGACCTCATACCAATATGACTTGAGTCGAGCCAAACATAGGAAATTTGATGTTGGGAAAAATTTGACTTTCCATCGTCATTTTACATTTGTAGTTTTAAGTAAAATATCCTGACTGTAAACTGTATAGATTGCCATGAAATATGGAAAAATTTAAGCACTTGATGGGATAGTAGAGATGGCAAAAAACAGTGCATTTTGTTCCGTACTGCTAACCACAGCAAGTGGACCACTGCAGCTTTCAGAGGCGCTGAATATCTCATATTACACAGTGGTATCCCCAGATGTCTGGTGAGGTTAAAATCCTCATTACTTGTCATGGCCAGACCCTACCCCCCTTTGAAATGACACTGCCTTATTAGTGACGACAAATGACTGCAGAGTTAATTAACCAGAATGCTCCTTAAGGGGCATTATCAAATGTTTAAGAAATTAACAGATTGCCAGTTCACCAATTCTATGTAATTGATTTGTTCCCATTCAGGTTATGAACTCGTCTCTTTTCCCCATCCATTAAGCTAACCATCCGGGAAGAATTTAAAGGGGAACTTTATAGTGTCCACTTCCATGAGCACAGGCTGAATCAGAAAAGCAGTACTCTGAGCGACTATCAAAATCATTGCCATACTGATTGCAGTAGAATGTTTTTCTGCTAATGAGGTGGCAGTTTGCTACTTAGTTGCAACTCATAAATACAGGCTGTCTTGCAGTTAGACAAGCACTATGTAGAAAGCTGCGAGAGAGGCAACACACACAGTAAAGGAAATGAAGGAGGCAAAGAAGCAGAGCTGATGTGGATTTTCTGCATAAACAGGCCAGTGTGAATCACAGGCAAATTTCCACTTAAAGTCGGCCATGTAACAAGAGTATGCCTCATGAAGCATTAAGGGGGCTAATTTAGAGAGCCATCTAGCCTGGTCTCCTTTAATTACTAAAGTACTTGAGTATTGATGGCAGAGGTTCCTCTCTCTGTCCTCAGCTTTGGGACCGCCTCCATAGATTTGGATGAGGAATAATGGCAAAGATACCATGGTTTCAAAACTGGTAAAAAACCATTAGGTTTAACAAAAACATTATGACTCATCCCAGCAAACATAGCACTGCATGTTAATCCCTTTACACTGTTAAGTACATCTTGGCATTCACAGTCATCAGCTTTTACTTTCTGTTTAAGCTGCTACAGAAAGGTATTTTAATTTCTAGTACACTTCTTTGTAAACCTCATAATGCCCAGGCTTTCTCGTGATATCAGAACTCATGTTGACCTTTCAGCTACAAAGAGAAAGAAGAGACAAATCATTTATGGTGGAATGTATATGGCAAAAAGTGTACTTTTTGCTCTCATTACTGCTACCACCCACTTGTAGCATCCCATGTCCTTGCCTCTTTAAAGTCGTGGTTGTGCCCAGACAATTAGAGTATGGAGAGAAAAATGACATCTGTCTGTTAGAGAGCCGGGAATAGAACAGTAGAGCGGAGACAGAGGCGGGAGCAGTAGAGCATGGCTCCAGGATTTAGATCAGTGAGATTTGCATCATTGGCAGGTCTTTAGGCATGGCAGGTCTAATCTCCTGCAGACAGGCTTAAGAAAGGAAAACCTGACTGTTGTGTCTCCACAGATAGGGATTTCAGTAATTAGCATAGTTAATAAGAGAGGGTGTACAGAGTCATATTCAAAGGTGTCGAGTCAAAGGGGAAGATAACGGAGTAACGAGGAGAAGGCAATGCAAGGATGCGCAATTATGGCAAAGTTCACCCCCATATACGCATCCAAGTCGACATGCATGCACTTGGTTGCAGGAATATTATCTATGAATGATGGTCTTGTCATGGCCAATACCTAACCTTAACCATTTGAGGTCAATGCCTAACCTTTGCCACTCATGGCCAATGTCTAACCATAACTATTTGAGGTCAACACCTAAACTTAACAGCTCAAGGTCAATACCTAACCATAACTGCTCAAGGTCAATGCCTAACTTGAACTAATCATGGTCAATCCTTAACATTTACCATTAAGGTCACTACCTAATCTTAACCATTTGAGGTCAATGCCTAACCTTAACCATCTCTGACTTTACTGATGTATCATGCCTCAGAGCTCCCATTGGGTCAGGGAGAGTCTCTCAGATTTTATTTAATAGCCATGCATTACAGGAGTGACCCTCTGATGCTATCATGTGCCTTGACTGGTTCACGTTAGATCCATCAAAACATCCAACAAAGTTTGATGGAATATGTTTGCACCGCTTTAACAATTATCATGGCATCTGTTTCTAGGACAAACAAACGAGCTGGTCAAATTTTGACACCCAGCCAAAGCGTCTGGGGCTGTATCCATTGTCTGCCTGCTGCCAGTTGTATGGAGACAATTTACAACTTTTAGGGTATCTTCTTTATTGGTGTCTTTATTGCCTCTAGCAGCAGCTCTGTTGCTTTGTAACAGAGTGTGTTCTACACGGACACTGTAACTGCCACCACTGTTTTTACTGCACAAAAACCATGCAATCACACTACACTGACAAGGCCAACTAGGGTCTCTGCATCTTAAAAAAAAAAAAATTATAGGGAGTGGCCCCAGGCAAACTCAATTATGAAATCCAAATCACACTTACGATATGTTT
The DNA here is from genome assembly GCA_903364295.1 of Serranus cabrilla. Lineage (NCBI taxonomy): Eukaryota > Metazoa > Chordata > Actinopteri > Perciformes > Serranidae > Serranus > Serranus cabrilla. The sequence continues at coordinate 125,389 of CAFUXE010001060.1, forward strand.
GAAGGTCTCATTTCAAAGATGATGGATAAGCTAGTATGGCAGCCGAACATAATCTTCAACATACTGCACTTTTAATGAATTACAGCTGTCAGCAATCACTGACATTGTTTTCTCAACTAATTTTCAGCATCACTCCCACTTCTCCCTCATTATCTACACTGGAACAACAGCAGAAGTTAAGCTAATAGGAGTGCATTCACTCATTGCATTCCCCATTTCAGAGGCTGCCAACAATTCCTAATGACTGCAGCCCTTCTAAATTATTGAAAAAGCTTAAGCACCTCACCAGCTACAGAAATGGCTATTAACCTTGGTGAAGCGATATTCAAATCCAGTTAGAGCTAACTTCGTCCTCCAGTATTCCTTGCGGGGAGGAAATGTAAATGTGTTCTTGCTGAGACAGATGGGGAAGCCGCCCGTCGTTTGAAGTTCCAGCAAAAGAAGTCGTTGCAAGCAGAGGGCTCTCCACCCCCCTCTGTAAAATATTCAGGACCAAGTCTCATTGAGCCACCTCTCTTCCCAGTGTTCCCTTCAAACCATGCTGGGCTTCGAAACTGTTGGGTTATTGCTAAGCAGGAACACCTTACAAAAAATAAAAACTTAGCAAACGTTTACAAATTCACCACTGTGCAGCGACAGTGAAAAACAGCCTGAGGATTATCTCACTGTGCAGACAAGAATTCAGGAGATTTGATTTATGAGAGAGAGGGGG
>CAFUXE010001060.1:129328-146195 GCA_903364295.1 Serranus cabrilla
GTGTGTGTGTGCGTGCATGGATCGGTAGGTGTCTGTGTGTCATTTGTTCTCAATGACTTGCATTTAAAAAAAAGAAGAAAAAAAAGCTTCATATCTTAACAAGTATAAACACAAAAATCGTAATGTAAGCACTATTGTCCATAACATTTTGATATAATGGTTCTTGGTTCTATTTTGGCTCTATAATGTTTTTGTTATTTTATATTTCATGATGATTTGTTAATATCATTATTCACCCAAATGAATAGAAAAATCCTCCGCAGGGTTCATCAAAGCCATGTTTCTCGCAATTTGTGGTTTTAAAAACCTGAGTAGGAGAACTATAATTACACTCATATCAAACATATGTAGCCTGGTTGTAATGAAATTATTAAATTTCCCTGTATAAGCCCAAAAGCACAAATTGAATATTCTTAACATTGTGGAGAAGGCTTTAACACAATATTAAGGGAAATGAACTAGCAGAAAGTGCATTATAACAATTAATAAAGAAAATGCGTGTCTGATTATATTTTGTTTATTGAAAATGGCATTTAAAACCCCAACAACAGTGCGTTGTTCCAGAGACAAAGTCCTGATTACTCGGGACAATGAACAGACATGATTACAATAAATCATTTTATTTTCCACTGAAGGCTCTGAAGCTTGGAATGAGAGGATAAACTGAATTATGGCAAATAAAATATTCATAATTTAAGAGGATAAGAGTCGTACTTGTGGATGACATGAATTATTCTTATACTCTAATATGTATGTATGTATGTATATACCATAATGTTTATGTAAATAATAACTGAGATAACTGGTAAACATACGCTTTTCTTTTTCAGTGTTTTGGTTTGTTCTTGTTGGATTCATGTCAAGATGTATGTATTTATTTAAATACCAATGTAATAATGTTTTGGGATTTTACATAACTATATTTTCTGTTTAAACATTCATGAGACCAATAAGCTGTGCTGTAAGATGTTGATGGGTATACATATTGGTTGCTGATTAATGTGTCTGAATAAATCCATAAGGGATGGATACATTTGTGTGTGCATCATGCACCCATTTATATGTATTTGTCCATATTAATGGCTGTATACTGTACACTTAAGTGGGCAATAGCAGTTCACTTAGTGCAATAAAAAATACTAAATGTCTTCATCTAATATTCAGACTGTGCTGCTCCAAAATGAATAATATGCTTTTGTGTTGTTAACTCTTTGTCGTTATACAAATATTATTTATATAAATATATTATTAAGGAAATCTAGTATTTTACTGACGAATGTTTCGTATAAATGACCCATTTAATTATTTATTCAAATCGTAACTGATCCATTAATTTAAAAGTGAAGTCTGTAAATTGTTTTTTAAAGTTTTTTTTGTAACTTGGGAGAACAGTTAAGTGATCTTGTAGCCAACTCAGTCAGAATAAATCTCTCAGTAAATCTGTCAATGGTCTAGAGTTTAATAATCAAATTATTTATTCTAATCATGTGATAGATCTGAGCTCACACTAAAAGGCTCAGCATTCATTTTGAATATCTGAACCGCTCCAGTGTTATCCAGCCTGTGACCTTGTGAGCGGGACAAACAATCACTGTGCTCAGCTGAGACGTATTGGTGGGGAGTCGAGTTAGAGAGCGTGGGATGTGTGAGCTGATCTTGTCTGAATAGCTAAATAGCCCACTCACACAGCCCTCCAGAGCCCTCATTACATGCCGCATCTTGAAAGGGCAGAGAGGGCAAACCGATCATAAAGAGCAGTGATTATGACAGAGGGAGAGAGAGAGGGATGAGATACTCACTTAGAAACCATCAGTGTCAGCAAGCTCGGGAGGACAAGACAGAGGGGAGGAGATGATGATGAACAGCTACAACCAGGAGATCTTTTTTTAAAGCCTGGTTCTGGTAAAAAAAAAAAAAAAAAACTCAATCTTCATTGTAAAACTGTTGGCAACTTTTAAAATGTGCAAATGTATACCACTTCAACGTCAACTGGGAGGGAATCTATCTCATGTTTATTTGATATTTTTGCTCTTAACCCCCTTCTCTTTGGGTGGGAGCTTTTGATAGTCAGTGATCCATATTCCACACAGTGAAATATTCTTTGACGGTTAAGAGCACAAATGAAGTGAAAAGTGCTGCACTGGCATAATATTTGGGCGTGTCAACAAATCCTTCTGAATACATAAAACGGCTGCCCTGTCTCTTTGTGTCAGTGAAGAGGAGCGCTCAACTTAAAGTCTAAAAATTCACTAAGAGCCAAAGACAAGCAGAATGACTAAAAGATGATTCAGTGGAACATTTTCAGGCTTATGTTTCTTTTTTTTCTTTGTCCCTCCAGGGACATTTTCTGCTCTCGAGGGAATTGATATTCAGACAGGACTGTCAGAATATCAATGGCCCTTACTAATGCAATTCAACTTTTCTCATTTGAGATGTTGTCCTGTCTCGCAGAACAAAAACTGTGTTTTTGTCTGCAGTGATAGCAATCATGTCGTTATTTTCCTAGAATACAAAGCAACTAGTGCTCTTAGTATTTGTTTACCAACCATCTTAAATTCATGACACTTTTTGGATTTCAATAGTCTCTTTATAAAGCAGCTAATATTCCATATATCTTTATATAATCTCATCTTAAAGCGGTCATAATTGCTTCTACAGATGTTCTCATTTACGGAATCTGAAAAAAACTGCAAACAAGATATTTGCAAGACCATAATTCTTGGCAAAACACACCACTTGAGAAGCAGGGATTTTTGCTCTTATACTTGCTTTAATTAAAAGAGAAATCAAATCAAAGAAAAACTGCCAACACACAAACAACCACACTTAAATCTTAAAGATGTTGGCTAAGTAGGTGTCAAGCCATTGCCATTAATCAGCTGTGATACAATTAAGTTTTCAGATGAAAGAGTTTGGTTTGTGTGACATTTTTATGACAGTTAATAAAGCTTAATTCATATAATGCTGACCATAATTTGCTAACTCCTCCTAGGATATATTATTTATTATCTCACCAATAGTGTATTCACATTTACTGTATTCATAACTGCTGTTTTACTGCATTCATATCTGTTTGAACATGTCAGAACTGCATTTTGTGACACAGTAACAGTAGTTTTTAGAGAATTCTAACTCATAGTTGTGAGTTTTCTCCTCCACTATTGCTGGTAGTTGGTGTGAGCACCTACAGTTGGTGAAATAGACTTATCTCATGATTCAGAATCAATGAAACATCTGGGTATTTATGGCATTCTGCAAATTTTACTTTTGTTCACATACTGCATACTACTAGCTACATGTTGGCCAAATCAGTACACTTCTAGTATGCAATTTTTGAATACAGCCTTGGTGCTTAATGTGAAAGCATACAAATGCTCAATCCACAGAGAAATGCTTACAACCAGCACTCAGAAACTGCCTTTAAACAAGAAGTCACAAATGATTTGAGTTTGTGATGGACTTTTAAACTTAATATAAACAGAAAGAGCTCTACGATGCTGCTATTTCCCTGCTGCAACGATGGTGCAGAGATGCTGAGGAGAAGGTCTATCTGCATGTGCGACAAGAAATGACTCATGCATGCAACTGATATGCAGCACAATATTTAAGTTTTTAGTTCTAATGCATTTAAATGCAAAAGGCTGAAAAACTGCACAGACAAAGAGCATGCGTGGGTAGTCATTACTGCTGTAACTGCCGCCACCAAACATGTGATTAGTAAGGATGTGTACCTTCTCATCTTACTCCCTGGTTATTTTCTCTAGCTGTACACTTTTAGTGGCCCTGTGGGTAATAACAATGTTGCATGTCCCATCTTTTCTCCCTCTGCTCCCCTCCCCTGAGGAAAAGCGTGAGGCAGAGCAACTAATTTGAGGTTTCCCTCAATAATCTATCGTCGGTGTCCACTCAGTGAGCTGCGAGCTGTCAGAATTGCAGAGACAGAGAGCCACAGCTCCCAACAGGCTGTGTGGTCAGCTCTGAACCCTCCCTCACACTTAACAGCAGTGGTGCTTGGCTAACAACCCACAGGGCTCACAGCTAGGAGCTGACACTCTAAGCCTGACCAGAGCCTGGACCACACGTCTCTGTCGATCTCTGTTTATCTGCCACCACCCTCCCACTCTCTTTTTCATCTCTGTCTCAAGTTTCTCCCTCTTTCTCTGTTTTACTTTCACTCTTTGCTTGCCCTCTGTTGTTCTCCCTGTGTCTCTTTGCCTCTTCCTCTCTGCACGTCATCTTCTTTCTGACCTGCCTGTTAACCACAGTTCCCAGATGTGGGTTCAAAAGTGAATTCAGCACAGTCCTCCTGACTGCAGGGCCCACTTCAAAAGTCAATGACAGCGAGGCTCGGCCCATCTCATTAACGTGACTGCCTGGACAGCATAGCAGATCACCGGAGAGAGAAAGAAGAATCTACAAGCAACGGGATAGTTTTGCTTCTGCCCGCTTCACCCTCTCTCTCTCTCACACACACAGTCTGGACACGTTAATGACCCTTTCTCTGACTGAATGCTGATACGTCCATTTCATTTTATTCAACCTGCACTCACATTCTATCTCCGGCGTTAAGGAAAGCAGACATGGCAAGCACCAACTTACTGGGTCTGACCTCTGTGAATATATGTATATGATGCACTGGGGCCAAAAGTACAGGCAGCGCATATAAGAATAAGGCCCCAATCGGTGCATACAAGTTCTGAAAGTAGCTATTCAGCTTTGTAACAGTGCTGTGATTCTACTCAAAGCTAGAGTTTTAAACTCTGTTTTATGATATGTTTACATATAGATTTATGTGGCATTAGCTAGCCGGAGAACAGTTTTGTTTTCTATCCGACAGAATACCAAATGAGTGAGAGAGATGGGGAATTAATGCACTTAACTGCTGAGTCAACAAGCAAGGAATCTAGCGGCTTAGTCACACAGACAGCGAGCAAGCTGCCTGACAGGGAAATTAAAATAGGCAAGAAAGATGGTGCGAAGAGTGACAGAGACCGGACAAAGAGGAAGTGAAAGAGATGGGCAGAGGAAGGGGACGGTCATTGCCACCCCGTGCTCAGCACATCTTTTGATATGACAGACGGCAAACATAATTAGTCATCATTTTCCGTGCTAACCCTTGGAGTTCACAATGTCACCACTATGCATATGTATGAGTCTGAGCTCCTTCCTTTCATCCCTCCATTTGCTTCCAAAGAGTTTGGACAGATTATGACCCAGTAAACAGTTTTCAGTCCAGAAGAAGAGCACTTTCTCCCAGAGCTGACTGCCATACCTCCGCATCACCCACAATAACTTTCACTTTTCCACCGTAAAATCCATAGCAGCCCAGGAACATAAGAATGTCGAAAAGCTTGGCTTGTGTCTGCTCTGAATGTCAGCGCTGGAGAGTGAATCAATACAGCGACAGGAGCTGCCACATCTTAGCTATCTCTCTCCCCCAGATGTCTGTCAGCCAGACTCAGCTGGAGGCCCTCCATTAATGTGCCGTGGAATAACATAGTCAGTGGGTCTCCATGCTTGGAGACTGATGCATCAAACAGAGCTTGTGAAGTGTTGGGTCTATGCGTGTGTGATGTTCCTGCAGGTTCTGCAGCAGATCCCTGGATGGAAATAACCAGCGTGGATCAAAGCAGGGGAGACATAATATCATGATGTTACATGAGAGGAGCCGTCATGGAGGTGACTGATCTGTTAATCATGTATGCATGTGAGCGGATGCATTGAGGAATATTGGTGGGCTTCTCAGAACATCGATACAGAGATATCATGCAGATGATGTTCAGCGCGGGGTTCAGCTGCACTGCAGTGGGAGGGGGTTATGGAGGCTTTAATGTATTCCCATAATGAGAAACTGAAAAAGTTTAACAGCATAAAGAGGTGACGGCTGGCTTCAATAGATGGCCCTGTTTTAATCCAGACTTCAGCATCACACACAGCATGGCTCACCACACTGGGGAGCACGAATTTCATACCGTAAACAAAAACAAACTCTACACCTGATAAACACACAAACACGTATGGACACCCACCAAGATGCATACCCCTTCCACACACACACAAACAGTCACAGACACAGTGGCAGGGCCAGCAGAGGCTGAGAAAATGCTTAGATGTGCATATGAGAGAGTAAGAGGAGCCAGATTCCTTCACAAGCCTCTCAGCACACGCTGTGCCACCTTCGTCACCGATGGGGGACTGGGTCATGCTTTAAAACTTTTAGCTGCTCCCCTCCTGTCTTTCATTCCCCTTACAAACCCTCAGTATATATCAGCGCCCTCCTTGCCTGTGACCTCGAAGAAGCAGCAGGACGCCTCTCATCCCTTTTCTCTCTGAAGGCGATATCTTCACATGGACAAGAACATGCACAGAGACAGACAGACAGACAGACAGAGCTGTATTGGCCAGCATCTGAACTCATGGAACATAAAGTAAACATGATTGCACATATATCTCCAGGCAGCCTGTGAGTGATAAGGTGTTTTTTTTTTTTCGGAGACTATCATCTGTGGATGCAAGCTCGCCAATCCCGGGTCAAGCATGAAAAATGCATGCAGGTAGGCTGGTCGGAAATGTCAATAGAGAAATCAAAGCAATCAGGATGGTGCTGAAGGGGATGTTGGTGTGATAAATCATCTTGTTCCTGACGGAGGTCACAGGGGTGGAAGGAGGGGGAGGGTGGGGCGGGCGAGGTGGGAAGAGGGTCTGCACATGGCAAAGTGGAGTGTGCTCAACCATATGCCTTAGGGAACGGCTCCGAGACACACTTTATTCAAAGGTGCGATTCAGAGTGTGACTCTTGATACAAAGTCACTTGTGACACAGTGACCTTTGCAGGGGCCCCCACTCTCACTCTGAGTTATTTCTTTGATTTAAGCCTTGTGCTACCGCCTCTCTCTCTGGGGAAATGATGACAGATACACCCATGGGCTCGAGATTAGCTCAATAGGACATTATTGCCTACATCAGAAAAGCTGCTACACAGCAAGATCATTGATGGATGGTAGTCCCTAAAATGGTTTTCCGGGCGAAATGATATCCAAATGCATTTTTTAGTAGCGAAAATGTTTTTTGTTGTTGCTGTTTCTGCACACTGACACATGATGATTAAACTTCTTGGTTTTCATCACATAATAAAGCTGGAAATAGCAGTTGGTTGTTTACCATTCTGCTATTTCCCATTGCAAACTGAAGTATTACTTAAATAATGCAATGACCGCAAGCTGATGTGAATGTCATCTCAATGGCTAATACCTACAGTTCAAACTCCCAAGGCAGCCAGCCCCTGCACCTTAAAGGAAGGCTGATGAATAACTAAGGCACTGTAACACTCTCCATGTGGATGCATGTGGATGAGGGAAAGAGAAGGAGGGAGTTATCTGAGGCTCCATTAACCTTGTTTGTGTAGAGGCACCTCCACTATGCTAAGCCCACATCGCGTGGGGAACCTCAGGGGACCCTCCACTAATTAACCTTGTGGAGACACCCTCAGTAGAAGGAGGCTGGGGCCAGAATAATAAGGAGGCCTTTGCCAGGCCATTAGCAGGAAGATTAACACATCCAACTTTCAAGTAGCTTTTTGACACAAAACCAATATTTGTCGGCACTGGCTTGGTCTGGGGTGTGACACTGCAGAATTCTAAGTGACACGTGTATTTCAGCGTCCAGCACAGCTCAGCCATCACACAGACTTTTTCTTGGCAGCTTGGTTATGAGAAGGTATCAGGTTTATATGGACATCTATGTATAGAACATTAATTATAAAGAAGTCTTTTATGACATATTGTTTTTAGAGAGACAGCATAGCAATTCTGTGCTTTGGTGCCAAAACTGTGGCAGCAATATGGCGCACATTGGGTTTATGAAGTCACAGGTGCATGGAGCTCACTTGTGAAATTCATCATTAATTACAGTCCAACTGTAATTGAGAGAAACACCCCCACCTTCAAACATACAGGCAGTTTAGATTCATTAATTATCCTGTCCTGCATTTCTGCACTGGAGAGGGAAACCAGTATGAACACAGGGATTGCTTGTAATCACAAACTAGGAATCAAATCAAGGGATATTTTGCTATGTGATGGCATGGCTAACTCCTAAGCACCATATGGCATAGGGTTTTTCCCCCCCAAAATGAATATATGCATCTTTCACCGGCCTAATTGTACTTCCAATGTGGTATTATGCAAATTGCATTTCTTAAGTGGGGTCCGATGGGAAAAGAACATCCCTTTGATTTAAATCTTCTTTTTGTGATTAGTGAACAGTTTCATCTTAAACCCTGAGTCATGGTCCACATTAAATTGCAGCTCATGTACTCTTCATATGCAGCGTAGATGTTATATATTCAACTATGCATGGACCAAATAGAGATGTTTGCTCTAGAATTTGAACTTTGGCATATTCTTATGTCCTTGAATGGTAGCTATTTATTTCACAGAGAAAAGACATATTTGATAAACAAAAGGTCTGACTGTGTTACCAAAAAGGGAAACTGGTACTTTCTACTTCTACTTCATTCTTCATTCTACTTAAGATGTTCAGAAGCCAACTTCAACTTGAATGCTTTAGGCATCAATTACAGACTATATCTCCTTAACCTCTGAAGGCAGAATCACATTTGGAGTAACTTAATTTACGCCCATGTCATGCAAGCTCCCAGGCAGCCCTGAAAACACATTCCAGGAAAGTCTCTTTCCATGTACAACACCTTAAAGGATGATGGAGTGCCAACCTTTACAGTTGAAATAGTCTTTGTGGCGCTCCTGTGGTGCCAACATGGAAATGTGTGATCCATCAATAGCACCAATACACTGTGGGAGCCCAATGCAGGCAGCCATTTCTTAAGACCTCTCCTGGTCTGGAAAACAAATTTTTCTCATATCAATAACATCTCAGTGGATGCCCAGAACTCATGCACATATCGACACACAGTTGTTATGTTTACTTGGAAAAGAATGGCCAATACTTCTGTACTTGGAGTTGGTCTCTTGCTTCCACAGTGTGAAGGCCAATCTCTTCTTTAGAAGTAAACACCTGCGACTTTGTCCTGTCTCTCCATTGCTGGACAATATTTGTTGCACGGATGTTTCTTTGGACATTCTAACATTCTGTATTAACTGTTTGTGCAATCACATGGGAGCAATGTAACATCCAAATGGACTGTCACTGTTCTAGAAAACCCATGCACTGCATACAACATAAAAAAAGGAAAGAAAATCTGAATCAACCATCCTGAGATTCTATCATGCTATGCATTTTGGGCAGTATTGTCCAACTCTTTTATTACTGAAAATCATGAATATAAATGAATAAAATTTTTATGTACAGTTGTGTAGAGGAATACAAGTAAAGGAGACGAAATATATATCCCTGGAAGATTTGAAAACTGTCAGCATAAATGTGTATACCTGCAAGCAGGTGGAAGTTAAGATCTTTGACTGGTTTTTATCTCAGATTGCTTGACATGCTGGGATTTGTGCTCGCAGTAGTGCTATAAAAAATGCATACAAAGGTGACTGTGGCTCTCTCTCACCAGCTTTTTATCAGGACATGCCATCATATAGCTTGTTCTGTGCATGATCCGATTCAGCCTTTATCTTTTTCTTTATTTCCCCTCCCTACAGTGTGTTTTACTCTAACTTTATCTGCAAAAACACACCTGCACAATGTCTGGGTGGTTGCCACATCCCTACTCTGCTTCCCCTCACTAAACTTTACAGCAGAATAAGGAAGTTTTTTTGCACTTCTACCCAAGAGAAAACCCACAGAAATCTGAAAAATCCAAGACAGCACTTTGAGACTTCAAAAGAAAAGGACACAATGCATTTGAATATCTTTTATAACTCTCCCTTGCCACTTTTTTTATTCAACCTCCACCCACAAGGAAAGAGATGTCATATCTGAAAGGTGACTGCCAGTTAGTCTTACTTCAATAGGGGAACAGAGGAGGTGGTCAAAGCTGAAAGTGTAAGAATTATCACCTCTTAACCCCTCATTGATTCGGACGTTTTTTATTGTGTTATGCAGCATTGTGAATTCCTTGAGAAATGGTGTCGGAATGACTTTGTACGCTGGAGCCGGGCGACAGCATGGTGCGTGCTCAGAGACCTTCTGGGCTTCATGCATAATGCTCTTTGTGTTTCCTGGGAAGGATGGACGAGTGACAGCGAGGACTGAGTGCCTTCCAGAATCTCAAATGGATTACGCTCACTTTCTCCCTCTCCTCTGTCTGTCTCTCTCCCTCTCTCTTTTATGCTATTTCCTGGAAACAGCCAACATCATTGATGTGGCCTTTTCCTGTGTGTGGCATGAGAACAAAGGAATTGCGCTTCCTTAGCATGCTATTGCTGTCTCCTTCTCTGTTTATCCTCTTCCCTCTCTCTCTCCAATCTGTTCGCCTACTTTGCTTTTATCTCCCAGTTTGATGATTTATTTTGCAAGAATATGTGACCTGTGCTCTTACAGTCTTAAGTGTCACTTCAAAAGAGAGATTCATGTTGATTTTTTCCATCTCAGCCGGTGACAGCAATAAGACAGGATTGGATAGGGACAATTAAGTGTGGCTGTTTGGTATATAGTGCCACTTACATATACAGTCTTGATAAGCTACTCACCTTGAACAGAAAGGGGGTCATCCTGTATTATAGTAAAATGAATTAACTTGATACGTATAGCCAGAACTTTAAAATTAATTTGAAAACTCTGCTTCCTATTACAGGGGGTCATGCAATATTCCCTAAATTTCATTACGCTGTGGTTTATTACATAACAGCACATCGCCCATTAGCCCGCTGCACCCACATTTACAACTCCATGAATTATGAATCAGTTTCCTTTTATCACAGCTGGAACGCTCTCCCTGATGTGCAAATTACACTCTGGAAAACAACCACTGCCCAAGAACAGTTAGTCCACAGAATCCCAGCCTCCAAACCAGGTTCATGGACCACAGGCTGACAACAAAAACTTTAAAGGACCTGTATTGTCAAAAGTCCAATTATATTTGATTATAAAGCAGGTCTAGGCCCTATATAAATACTATGAAAGTATCAAAACAGTCGACTGAGCAAGAAAGACTATCCTCCGCTAGCTTAGAATGTGAATGGGGGAGAGAAGGATGGAGCTATCTAAGTCTCTATTAACTCACTGCTTAAAATACCCCTTATGTACATTTGCAGTTAGCTTCGCCCTCTAGGGGCCATAGTAGTTATGAAGGATAGCAAGGTGGAGGTGACACTGCTCATATTCAGAAACTGTGTATTATCGAGCCACCAGGACTTCTGACTGTGATGTCACAGTTGGGAGGGTTACTTTTAAAATGTATTCCATTACACATAACTGAATGTCCTAAAATGTAATTCGTAGCATTATCCCTTAGATTACTCAAATTAAGTTACATATTCTTAATAGTTTGGGAATATTTTAAATCTGTTTTGCAGAGGTGATTACTGGGCTACATTTGAAATTCTATTTGATTCTGGCTTTAAACTCAGAACTCAAATAAAATGGGAATTATATGAATTTTAGAGCAATTAACAAACACAGCCTAAAAACAAGGGCAGTGTAGACCCCCGCCAAGGCCAAATGCTTCTTTTGGACAATGGACGAAAGTGAAAAATATTGTGTATTTGCCCTGTGATTTGGTTCTATTCCTAAATTTTATGGGTTCTTAATGGTGCAACATCCTTGAACTAAGTTTCATGTAAATCAGACCAGGAGATTTTTATGCAAACCCTCTGAAACAAAACAACAAACTGAACTGAAAACATTCTGTCCTTGGCCGAGGTAATTTATTTTTACAGGCACTAACTGTATTCACAATACAACCAATTTACACTGTAAGTGTGATAGAAATACTGTTGTTCAGATTTTATATTTGAAATACCTAATTACCTTATATTCTGTTATTCCCCAACCAAGTAATATGGGTTCTAGAAAGTGCTACTTCAGTGCTGTTTCAGTCATTCTCCAGCTGCAATGACGGTGCAAAGACCTGGAAATACTGACCAATCAGAGCAGACTGGGCCTTGCTGGGAGGGGGGCTTAAAGAGACAGGGGCATAAACAGAGTGTTTCAGAGAGAGAGAGAGAGAGAGAGAGAGAGTGTGAATACAGGTATATTCTGACAGACAGTATGAAAAAAAAGTGTTTGTTTTTTTTACATTAAAGCACGTAAACATGTTCTAGTAGAAACCCAAAACACAAGTATCAAACCTGAAACCATAATAAGTCCCCTTTAAAATCACATGGTTCATAGTCTACAGCAGCATTTTATTCACTTCACTGGACACTTGTCTTGAACCCTCGCCCCTATACGTATGTATTATTAGTATACAGCCGATAGAGAATTCCAGACAACACAATCTGGTTCTAACATTCTGCAGCATGCTTTTTCACTGACAATAAGTTGCAGATAATAGATAAATGCAGGCCTTAACGTGCCCCTAGAGGTGGCCCTCAGGACAGAGCACGTATGAACTATGGATGTATACTCACACCACTGCCCCATCCATACAATTTCTCAAGCCTGGGACTCCCTGCAGTGGTTTATAATGCTCTCAGATATCCAGGTCAGCCACTAGCTACATTCACACTCCATACAAGCCCACGAGCAGAGATAAGTGAAACATAAATCAGGGAAGCGAGAGAGGAATGGGCCCCTGGCGTAATGCAGAGGTGATTATGAACTCAAATGTGCACTCTTTTCAATAAAAACATGAAATATGATCTGGCTTCAGGAGAGTTGAAAGACACTTACAAGAACATTAACAAGAGGTGTTCTCTGAGGTTAGGGCACGGTTACAACACCAGTTCGGATTCAGCCCAGTGCAGTGTCAAGTTCAAATTTATAAGATCGCCATGAAAGTACCGTGACGAATCCAGCATCATTTTACTCCTCTGACCCTGTGGCAACAATAAAAAAGATGAGGAGGATTTCTTTGAAAAAGTACACTGAACTGCTTTTAATCATTGAATAATATATTGAATTGATTTTATGTATTACAGAAGCAGCATTTCTGCTTTCTGACTAATGCACCTCGGATTAATTGCTCCTTTTGTGGGAAGAGAATTGGTTATTTGATTGATGTATTCTGCCCTAGGAATTAACCCATGAGAATATTAATGGGGCAAGGTTTTACTGTATATATAACGCCACACAAACAAACAGCTCTTAAAGCAAAAATAAGATGATACACACACATTTTTGTCTTGTCTGGTACATTTGTCATAGCTGCGCCATAACAGAAACATAATGGGTCTTCTTCAGATAGGCGCATTACCTTTTATCCACTGTACAGGTCGAAATAAGCTTTCATAGTTCAAAGAACAGATTTCCCATACTTTCAGGCATGGACTAACGGTACAGTGACTGAAGTCGGTTAGATTGCACATTGATCAGAGAGCCTGGATGAGCAGGAGAACAAAGCACTCATCCATCACTGCAGAGACCTGAGGGTCACCAGGCAGGAGTGCTTATGGGTTGGTCCCATCAAACACAATCAACTGGTGGGAAGTCAGTGAGGGATTGTGACATGTTGTGGCAGCAGGAGCAACTCCTACTGATAGTTCTGCACACTGTCTTTACCCTGGTCACAGAGAAGGGGAAGGGCGTCGACACTGGATGATTCTACAAAGCCCCGGAGTAAACGATGGCTGAGTGGTGGAGGGAGAACACACAGAGGCAGGAGATACCAAAGAACAACCGCTGAAGTGGTTTTGAGTTCTGCCAGGTGTTTATAAATGATGTCTGTCCTTCTGTCTGTCTCTGGACAGATAATTTCACTACATCACAACTGTCAGTTTGAGATCAGGGGTTTGGTCCGAGCAAGGGTGCTGGAAGTAGGGGGGTAGGAAGGGGAAGAGGCCATTGGACACTCCTCTTTCACCCCTGGCATGATTTGGGTGATCCTGCTCTCCAATTTAGCTGAAGTTTACACATAGGTTTCATTTACACTGGGGACCCACTGTTTTTTGAAATGCCAAAATTTGCCAGAAAAGTGATTCTAAATTGACCCAAAATTGCGCATGTACCAACCAGTTACAGCTGTGGATGTGATGATGATTCCTACTTATGATACTGTGCATGTTATGCTGACTATTTCTGTTTTGTTGACTCAGCCCTATTGATCTGCACTTATGTAATGTTTCTTTTTTTTTACCAACATGTTGTAATTATCTACTCTAACCCCATACTGATCCCCTCATTACATTGCATAAAACTGCATTAGTTGAAGAAACCTTAAAATGTCCTTCTCATCTGAGCCCTTAATTTCTCACCACATTTTAACACTAAGTGCCGCCCGTGAGTTTAGATCACCAAAAGGTAGAACAGCTCTAGCTGAGTCACCCAACATTAGCTGTGCTGAGTGCAGAAATCACAGCACAGGATATACTGCTGTGGATGCCACATGAGTTGATTTATAAAACTCACAGGATAACATAAACAAAACAATCAAAAAAAGGCAGCGGTGATGTTAGACCAGCCACTCCCCTGTTCTGCAAAGTGAAATTGCTGTTTTTCCCAATGGAGTTCGTTGTCTATAAAGGAAGCAAAGATAACAGCTTCAGTTCTCCATTGTAACGGGCTGACAGCAAGGTAAACGGTGGAAATATTCAAAGTATAGGGTACACTTACACTGATTTTAAAACACACAAAGCACACAATGTAATTGTTTGAATTAGGATCACTACTGCAAGCCCAGAAACAAACCAAAACAAAAATATAATGGACCTGCCCTTTAAGGTTTGGAAATATCATGATTATGGCAAATAAACTGTGATTTAGCTGTGAGTCGGGTTAGAACATTTGGGCATTTTTGTCCCTTGAGGCACATAATTGTACTTTCGAAGGTACAAATAACAGGGTTTCAAAATTGACTTGTATGAAAGGCTACCTTATGTTTAAGGTTGCTCCAGCAACCGGCTTTTGTACTCCAAAAAGGTTCAATTTTGCTGTACTTTTTTTCTGACAGTGTATAATCCAAAGCCTGATTCATATCAATGGAGCCCTTTGTGTTAAATAACTATGTCAGATTTGCCACCATTCAGAGATTTTCACAGCCAAGCATAGAATGTTATCCATGACGCAGGGGGAGATGGATGCTGATGTGTGCTCACAGAATCTCATCAGACACGCCGTTCCACCTCAGCTCTGCTCGTCTCTCTCATTTAGCATTGCTCTGATTAGGCCTAAATTGGATTCCAGTGCGGTTCTATCATTTTTATGTTGTTTTGTGTTTGTGCACCCTTCCCTCCCCCTCCCACTCATGCTTCACCTCTCGCTCGATCTGCCTCCATTTTTCAGCTCTCGTGCAAACTCGGCTTTCCCTACAATGAAGGGCTGACATTTCAGATGACTGTGCTATTGTAAGTATATTCCATGCAGCTCAGAAGATGTGACAATAGAGCAGCACCACGGTGTTAGAGAATTTAGAGAAAATGTTTCTTCTTTGTCAGATTTGTAGCTGAGCAGCAAGGTCATGTGAACGAAACCAGTCCTTAATTCTTACCTTACCTATGTGTGACACAATACAATATCAAACGGTTTCATACCACCTTATATGAACCCTCCTGTAATGAATATACAACATGAAATGCACCCAGGGCAACCAAAGGAAGAAGCTATAGTAGTGAAACCTTTTAGAGCACAGAGCGGGGCCTGCAGGGTATTATCAAATTAAAAGCAGCATATACTGTAAGTAATAGCTCCCTGTTTTTATTTCTATTTTGTGTCCATAGGCTACTTGTCTTATAGAGTGCAACTTATGTGTTATCTGGGCATTCATAATTCAAAGCAGCATAATTGTTTGATGATGCTTTCCAAGGCACAATTTAAAAATATACCATAAGACACTGCCAGCACCTTGGTACACCTCAAACACTAAAGGGAAACTTGAATGTTTGAGGAAAGCTGGACCCTTTTCCCCCATGTTGACTAATGAGGACAACGACTTTTAAAAATAATCCAGTATTGATAGAAGGTGCTGCAGTTGGCAGCTGTGAACAGGCTGCAATGTAATCATTTGGGGTGACTGTGCACATTCAACGTACGCACGGAAGTGGTTGTTTTTTCCACTGAGAGGCTTAGATTGTTATTTTAAGTGTCTGATAACATTATGGAATGGACCTACAGAGAAATAAAATCTTATTGTTATTTGTTTCCAAGTCTCGCCCAAAGAGAAGAGACATTCTGAAATCCTGTGAGAGGCGACTTGTTGCCGGAAGACAACACTGGAAATGTGATTGAGAGTTTGAGAGACGTGCTGGGAAATTTGTTGTGTCGGGACACAGAAAGTGTAATTTAGTGTTAGCTAAAAGAAAAAAAGAAAAAAGAAAAAAAGAGAACAATGGTTTGTCTTTACAAATTTCTGAACTGTGCAAGCAAAATGTTAAGCATTTTGCTGGATAAGGGACTGGCTGAGGTAGTGGCTGGTTGGGTGATACACTGCAGATCATCAAGTCTAGCCAAAGAGGAGACTACTGAGTGAGACCTGCTGTAGACAGAGTAAACTATATTACCTAAAGTTATTGTGGTGATGGGTATCAGCACACAAACCATGGTAGAAAAAGATTCACTCAACAAGACGAAGTCAAAACCTAGTATATAGCTGACCACATTAGGTAAATGCGATGTGCCACTGAAATAGTTAATGATAGTGTCTATGATGTGAACATTTTGGATGTTAGTAGTATGCTTTTGTCCCAGTAATACAAACAAGTAACACTACACTTAATTAAATAACAAACCTGGAAAGGAACAATAGTGCTTTTGCATCACGAAGTGCCTGGGCCCAAATAGTTACCTTTAAAATGCAATGAGTTAAGTAAAAGCACTGTCCTTATGAGGCAATGACAATGTGTTTGAAAAC
>CAFUXE010001060.1:147338-248958 GCA_903364295.1 Serranus cabrilla
GTGGCCCCCAACTAAAATATGATTTGACAATTTTACTTTGCTCCTCTAAACATTTAAATGCAAATCAGTCTATTCTCTTCAAAGACAAGAATATTTAAATTCAAAGGTATATCAGAGATGATGATATGAATCAATATTTTTCACTTTGCATTGATGATATGGGCAACCTCGAACAAACGGCGGACTTTCACCCAGATGAATGGGGTTTGTGTTCCGTGTTTGTGAAAAAGTTGTTTTTTTTACAGAACTTCCATGGCTTCACTTCCAGCATTTCCAGTATGTTTATTTGCTTCTTTTATAACGCCTTACCAGGAAGTATAAATTCACAGAAACTGCAGCCTTTTTTACAACCGTGAACCGTACGTGTATATATAAAAATGAGCAATCAGCACGGAGATTGTGATCATTTCATGTAATTTTGTGAGATCAGGTTGGATATGGAATAGTTGATCAATACACTGGGTATTTTTAATATCCCTACTATCACATATTCACCTGTTCCTTGTCATTGTGGAGTATTATCTCATGGTTGTCCTTTCAGAGAAGAAATGAATTAAGGAACTGCAAAATGCCATAATCTCTACATAATAAACAATGTAAGCATGATTGAAATGATCCCCTGTCATGAACAAACCCACGCACCGACACAAAGCTTCCACAAATTGGAATGTTTCAAACCCTCTGATGGTGCTAAATCCGGCCCTTAATGCCTTTATTTTGCCCTTATGCGCCAGGTCTCCCACATACAGATACTTTATTAAACTTGAATTTTTTTGGGCAGCTGCCAATCCACAACCCACAGCTTGGAGAGGCAGAGTAAGAGATATTGTATTGTTTTCCGAGGAGGGAGAGCCTGGAGGTAGGTGATGAGTGGGGTCACCAGCTGAACAAGCCAAGCGTGCTGTCATGTTGCCCTCGCCTCCACCACTCTGCTTCCAATGCACGTTTCTCCTGCTGCCAGCACACACACACAGGAACACTTTCTTGAATATATGAATCCACATGCAGCACACAATCTTAATATACAAACACACATATATGAGTACATATGCAAGGCTTTGCATGTTCATTAATCCCAGCAAAACAGTTATTTAAGATAAAGATTAAATGCAGACCCTATAGTTGTATGTTTTGCATGAATTATAGATAATGTATGCTATTGACGATGTGTATTTAACAGATTTACAAAGATACTGCAAGAAATCGAAGCAGTTTCTTTGAGTTTATACTTTAACTTTAGTTTAAGTTTTTTAACCTTCCTCCATGTGAGGGCACTTGTAATAATGACTGCATTGGTAGGAGGTTTCTCAACGTGGGTGAAACTATATGAGGCCAATGCAAAATTTTGTAGCAGCACAGTGCATGGAAAGATTAAAATTTATGAGTTAAGGGGATTCGCGCTGGCAACACAAGATGAGGGAAAGACTTCAGACAGTCTGGTGGATCTGCCTGGGATTTTAAGCTGCTGGCTCTGAGGACCTCTTTCACTGTCTGGATTGCAAGGTGCTTCCATCGATTTTTGGTGGGGGATTCTAGGAGCCGCAGACCTATCCAGTCGTCTCTCCATCAGCTCTGTAAAATGTAGACATATTGAGGTTTTTCGCCTGTTTTATAAATATTACTTTTTTGTGATTAACTACAAGTTAGTCATCAGGAGAGGGAAATCAACTCACCCGTCTGCTATCTGGCTGGTCAAGGTTTTCAAATGTAAACATCAGAGTAAACAGAGAGGAAAAGATAAAGAACATGGACACTAGATTTGATTCCAACCACATGAACAAGCAGCATCGACCCTATAGGTTGTTTGTACAGGCAGAATGATTAATAAATGAGAAGTGAAGCAGTGTATGAAGGGCAGAACCTGCACTCAGGGCGGGTGGCAGGGGGGATGTTAGGGTCAAACAAACTCCAGACTTTAACCCAGGAAAACGGGGTTCATGCCCCATTTGAAAACAAAAGTACACGATGTGACTCAAACATCAATTAACTTCCATGCATCTTTTTTTTTTAGCTGGACGTAAAGTCGTCACATTGTCCTCGTATCTACTTCACTTAAGCATTTACGTACATTTATTTACTTTTTAGACTGTCTTTTATAACGCCTTACCATGAAGTTTTTTTGCCCTAAACCATGATCAGTGGTCTTGTGGCCTAATTTATACAAAACTGCAGCTTTTTTTTACAACCGTGAACTGTACGTGTTTGTATAATGACTTGTTCGCTGTTTTTAAATGCTCCGCTCTGCTCTTTACCACAGAACGCTCATGTGTGTCATTTTGACCAAAATGCTCATATGTGTTGTTATGGGTGGTATGGTCAAACGACCTATTCTATCGTTTAGGTTGGAGATCTTGTTGAAAGTACTGGTGTTGGATAATAAACTGGATGACCTCCATGTCTAAATTTGTCTCTGATGGGATATCAGGAACTGTAATGTCTTTATTTTACCGAAACTTGATGAAACCCAAAGGAAGTGTGTGCTTTATGATGAGTAAAGGGAGACTGAAGTGACTGGATTACATTGCACTGGGGTTGTATCTTATAAGATTTCATATGACAAATAAAACTGAATAATTGATTTATTAATTGATGAACAAGATGCTGAGCTTTCACATTCAGACCAGCTTCCTGACAGATTATTGAGCTCTTTCTACACTGTGTTCCCCTGAAGCTGTGTGATAAATTAATAGTGAAATATGTGAATAGAATGTCCATCCTCACGCCAAAGCATCAGCTGGCACCAACATGACTTTGCTTGTAAGCTGGTAAGTCCTTCCTCTCTGCAGGAAGAAAATACACTTGTATCAGTTGAATGTTTTTTTGTGTGTTATACAGACAGTGTCTTGGACCGCTGACATGGCTGAGCACAGCCTCCCTATAGATGAGACAGAGAGGTGCTGCTCACAGCTCCCTCTGCTTCAGTGGCCAGTTTGGAGTTGTGCCACAGTGTTTCAAGTGAACGGAGGACAGAGGCGTTTGGGGTGAAACACTTTGTTTTCACTGAGACAGCTTGACAGTTGGTGATAAAGTCTTAAAGGTTCAATAAGTAGGATTTTCTGCAAAAAGCATCATATGGACTGATACAAATATAATCCCTCTCAATCATTGCTTACGACTCACTAGAAGTGTGTGGGGATATCTGCAGGGATGCCGTCCTCTGCCTCTATTTTCTCTTTTTTTCTGCTGTGTTTAGGATGTCTGGGTAATAGCTTTAGGGCACTTGGTGTGTAGCCCCCAGCCAATGTGCACGGTGTGGGCAAGAACCTTTAAAAACAAAGCAAGTTGGTGCCAGATCCTCAGCATGCATTCAAGAGTAAGATATGAAAATGGTGGACACGAAATACCACAAATATTGTGAGGCGAAACACCAAGTGGATCCAGAAAAATCTATGGTTTTCTTTCACCCATTGGTAAGCACTGCAGCCAGGGGACTGGTGAAACACTCTTTGCGCCCTTGATTTCTGGCACAACTTCCACTACCACCAAAGTGCTTTGAGAGGGGAAAGCACCTGAAGAGGTGAAAACCAGCAAGTGTCAACATTTAGTGGCTGTGGGATAGTGGTTCAGTGATAGAACCTTCCGGGAGCATGAGAGCAAGAGAGAAAGTTATATGACTCATCCTGCTACAGGTGACCCCCCACACATTACCAATGCTGGCAGGGCCACCAGCATGCTTTCTCTTAATCTCTCCAGCCTTCTAAAAAAAAGCAACCCTTGCCTGAAGAGAGCAGGATTCGACCTGGAAAGCATGGCCTCACTGTGGCCTCATATTGCTCAAACACACTATTGAGTGTGAACCCCTCTAAAAGGCTTGGAAGCCATTACTTTGTCACAGGAAGAGCAGAAAAACCTCCTACCTCACCTGGAGCGTTATACAGAGCACTGTGCTCAGTGCATAGTGTGCATCTGTGTTTCTCTGCAGGCCGAGCTGCCAATACAGGTTGCTCAGCTTGCTTCTCTGATCACTCAAAAGCTCAAAGATGATTGAAGTCATTTAAATAGTTAATATATATATTTTAAAATGACAAAAGTCTAAAAAGTAGATTTTCAAAATGGAGCTTAAAACTGAATAAAAGCTCATTCATGACAGCTTTTTGGACACATGTGCAAAGGGGATTGCCTGATATCACACCACTGACGGGACCAAATGAAACAGACTGTTACCTTGAGTCAAATTATGACTTTCTCTAGCTTTAAAAATAATTGAAAACATCTGGGATTATGTGAGCGCACAGCAAACTAGAAAAGCAGTCGAAGAGTGCGGACTTCCGCCAAGGCAATAGGGTCAGTTACGCAATACCAAATTGCACACTTGAAGGATTATATTGAAAGCATGTATTTTGGGAGCAAACTGGAATTTAAATATTTCATCCACTCGATGGCGGCAGTTAGTGAAGGCAATATGGTCACTGACACATTAATATAAATTTGTAGTATAAATTCCAGAGTGTTCTGGATCACAGATCACCACCGAATCACCTGTTCCTTGTTTCAATACACGTTGTCCGAACATTTCATCCAAATCCGTGCAGAACTTTTTGAGTTATTTTGTACACAAACAGACAGACAGACAGACAGACAGACATTACAGAACATAAGGAATATGGAGGTTTTAATTGAAACACTTGTTAACTTTATATTGATATTAAATTGGGATATTTGGGATACTGTTTTGTCTCTGTGAGGTTGATAACTGGTGACCACATGTAAGAAAATGAATTATTCAAGTATATAATAATGTATAATCAGTAATTTTTTTCTATACAGGTTCTGTCCTTCAACCCACCTATTAGAGCCAGTCAGTCACTTGCTGCACAACATAAAAAATGAGGCCACTTGCCTTTAATGTTGAGTATTTGAATGGTTCTCGAAGCTCAAGTATTTCCAAAACAAGTATTTGCTTGACAAGAGTTAAGGAAACAGATCAGGTGAGCTTTGAAAGGCAATCAGCACTCATGCCCTAACTTGCAGTGTTAATGAAGGAGAAACATAATTTATGTATCTGCCCCATGATTTGGACCATAACTGGACATGTTGTTCCATGGCCCAGGCTAACCAATTCCACCTAATTTGGGGCAAGCAGTCTCTGTAATCCTGTTGACGGATAAACCGAACTAAAAACTCAACCTCCTCTGCGGTATAAATAATCTTCAACAGGAGCTGAAAAATGAAGCTGACCAATTAATACGAAATTGATTATGGTGATAATAATTTCAAACATTTCAAACCACTTAGAGATAATAAAACAATAAATTCCACCACAGTAGTGCTTCCAAAATTAAGATTCATGGCAGACCACCTCATATTTAATGTTTTTTAATCATGTTTACTGATTGCCGTTGCAGAATTCTCCAGGTGTGTAATTGTAATTCTGTGGCTCTTCCAGGTCCTGAAGGAGGGAGTGTTCATCTCTGAACAGAATCTATTTCATGTCTAATAAACACCTGCTGCAAGATTTGATAAAAAGCCCCTCAGCTAAACCTTTCTAATTAAGAGGCCTTTTGCTGCTCTAATTCTGGCTCCCATTCATGTCTTCGCGGTTGTGTGAGTCGGCCGTTGGTCAGCGGCCGTAGACACTGTGCCTTCTCCCTCTCAGAGCACATTTCCAGCCCGTGACAGCTCCTCTCGGGGGAGCGACACTCATTCTAGTCTAGTGGAGTGAGAGCAGAGCCCAGAATACACTTCTCACACAGTAGTAAAGTGAACTACACACCAGGGCCAAAGAGACTACTGCTTCACCTTTACTTGACCTTGTATGGACTAAGTTGCTCTCAGCAGGAAGCGGCCAGTTGCTGCTGCTCCGAAAGAAAAAAATATAGTGAGTGAGAGCCAGAATACAGCCATGGCTGCCCTTCAGCAGCAGAGTCAACGCAGGACAACTGGGATACAGACAGTGACACACACATCCCCCCAGGGCCGCTGAACGGTATTACATGTTGGGTTCAGACACAGGTGACGGCCTGTTATAAATAACTAAGTGATTATGGTTATTCCAGCACTGAGCTGTGCATAAATGTAACATCATGAACGTAAGGAATTAAGGGAGTCATTCATCACCGCCAGATATCCCCTATATGAAGCTGCGACAAGCAAAATATATGAATCAATGATTCGCCCAGAGCTCAAAGGCTTTTATACTTTATTTTACAATGGAAATGTAATTCAGTTGAAGAGTTTCTGCACACCACATGAATGCCCTTTTTGACTTTCAAAAAAGAGGGCTCCAGGCAAAGGTAATTCATGCCAGGGCAGAAAAGAAAGAAACCTTTGTGCGCTCAGGAGAAAGTATTCTGTGACTCAACAGCCTACTTTCCCTCCTTGTCACACATGGAGAGGCTTTTTTTTTTTTCTTTCTTAACCAGGACACAAATCACTCACGAACAACATATTGTATAATTGCATCATACATGGTTTCATTCATTCAGGGTTCATTAGAGACCCTTATCAGCATGCTTTTTTTGCAAATGACAGACTGAAAGGTTGCCAGTTCCTTACAGTGCACATATTCACATTAACACATAGACCTGTATTAAATTAACACATGAACAACATGCAAAACTTCACAAGCCCTAAACTGTTGTTGAGAGACAGCAGTCTGCCCACTCAGCCTCTGCATAATGTTCTCTGCGTTCATGAAATCAGACATATGCATTAATAGCTGCGTTTCTACAGAGGAGGTCCTGGTGATCTCGAGAGGTTTTAAATTTAATTTAATACAATTTATAGCATTCCTTCAGAAGGTTGTTGTCTGCATTCCCACAGAGGTTTAAAGACTGGCACAGATTAAGCAAATTAGTCCACTGACATATGGAAAAGCAACATGACATGGGATGAAAGCTGCAGGTGGTCGCATGTGTAAACACACAACTGCAGCCTGCAGTGCAGTGTGCTCGCCCACATCATCCGAAACACATGAAGAAAAACAACTTTAGGTTTTATCTAAGTGGTAACATCTGGGCTTGAAAAGCAGCCAATGCAGAAGTGCCTTTAAACTGCATTATCTGTAATGGCCAGCAGAGGATGACTCTACTGACTGCAAGAAAAGTCGTATGAAGGTCGATAGGAAAATTACCCTAATTCTCACACCTTAATAAATATTTTCAGAATGAGTTTACGGCCTCAATCACAAGCTTCTTTAATACAGTATGAAGTTCATTTAGTAAACAATGGTTCCATTAAGACTAAATAGAATACAAGTATATGCTTTGGGGTGTGGGTTCCTTGACAGGGCGCTATCACAGTGTTTGTTTAATGTGTGCATATTTTCAGAACACTCCGCTGATTCACGTCATTTTCACACATGTGCCACCAGCACTGAATTCAGAGATAAGGAGTCGTGGTCATTTCATGTTATTTTGTGAGATCAGGTTGAAATTGATGGTTGAGTTCTTGCATGTTTTATGGATAAAGTTGTACACAAGTGGAGCAGCTGTGTTTTGTGTGTTTAACCAATCAGCTATGGTCATCCCAGCAAACCACACCCTAAAGGTGTTGTACTTTCAGAGATTACTAACCCCAGATCCAGCCCTTTTTGTGATTAATGCTTAACTAACATCCTGGTCCCTGCGGTCAAAAGTCCCTTATAAGGTCCCTTGTCCCTGGGGAAAGTTCCTGAGGTGGAAAAGAGGCTAATGTTAGCAGTTTACAGAGATGAAGATTTTTTGCATATTTATATCTGCAGATGTGTTTAGGCTGCGATACAGTATTGTCACCATATAATAGGCTTTCTATGGAGAATTAATGTGAAAGATTATGTGACAACATTAGACGCAATGTCACTGTGACAGAATGCAAATAAGGCTGCCATGTATTCTTTGTCTTTGTGCTTTGCTGTGAGCGTGTATGTTATACTTTGAAAGGGAGAAAGATTCTCTTATACTTGGCCTTTTTTTAGGCATAAATCTCCTCTACTTGCCTGAGGTGTGGAACGAGAATTTAAATGTTCAGCGAAAAAAGGATCCAGAGGTGAAACATCGCACAAGGTTGTAGAAAAGAGTGAGGATCCTCCTGGCGCATGGTAATGTTCTGACCCCAATGTAAATCCATCAGTGCCATTTTGCTAATGAACTGATCTATGATTTACACTGTCAGTGGAGCTCGTTTCCTGCCGCCGCCTCTCACAAAGTGCTGACAGTGCCTCTCTTTATTCGCCAGGCCTTTTGTGTTATTGTGAGTAAGCTGATTTGTGTTATTCATCTTAAATCCCTGATCCAGTCTGGTTGTCAGTTGATAACTTTGGGTCACTGCATACACAAGAAGAAGAAATACTTTGGGGAAAAAGTTTTATTACATAAAACCAATTACTGAGCTGCTCTGGGTGCGTGGTGTTTGCATACAGATCTTGTGCTTATGTAATTCAAGATGCATAATCGAGATGCCTTATGCAGCACAATTTAACAATAACAAAACGTGTGTGCGCACTTTTTCAAACTTTTACATTAGTATTAATGCACTTGATTGAGTGGCCATTAATGCTAAAAAAAACAATAGAATGCTTCGGTGCAAAAAAAATATGCATTTTGTTATTTTTTTCTACACGCAAAACAAATCTCTGTGAGCTCCTTCGTCTCTGCTCATGTGATCGCGAGGTGTGATGGGAAAAGGTAAGAGCTGTGGGACATCTGCAGCATAAAGTGAACATCCTGAGGTTTAATGAGGCTTAATGTTGCAGATGCGCGTCTCCTGCTGAGTGAAGCCCACTTCACACAACCTGGCACTTTTTAGTGAGATGGGACTAACCAGTGGGAAAAAAGGGAGGCAGGAAGCATTCTCTAAGTTTTCAGAGAAATACATAGAAATTTACAGTGCTCAGCAACAACAGCCAATAAATGAAATGAGCGTATTTCCATGCACAAGATAATAACAGGTTTCTATAACTTGACATGACATCCAGACATTAACACATGTTAACCTCACACAACAAGTGTTTCTTAATGAGGGAAAAAGTCACACCTCTGTATTCAACAAACTCATTTTCATCTCACCTTGTTCAAACAAATTTGACCTCTGGTCTATTTGACATTTAAAGGCGATGAAAACGGCATTTAGAACATTTATATAGCAGTAAACAAATATTTGCTATATAAATATATAGTGGCGTAATGGTGTTCTGAGCACACTGTGTGTCATCTGAGCTTCTCTGTTCTTTCTTACGGTATGGTCGCATCGCACATGCATGTGAATCCCAATCCTCCCCATGGTCATGTCCCGCTAGCTAGCTAATTGGCGCCCCTCAGCAACGCAGAGTTGCATGGTGGTGCTCATACGACGCTTAACAACCTGGCTTCCATGGCGATGCCATCTTGACCAAGAGTACCTAATTCACCGTTGCAAAAGAGGCAAGCCAGGTGAGTGTGACCTAAGCCCCCGTCAGCACTGTTGCACATTGTTAGCTTTGTTAATGCTCCAGATCCATGGGGCTTTTACAGCATCACCACACCCTCATACCCGCCATACCACGCTGCATAACTACTCCATTACAAGTCAAAGTCCTGCATTCGAAACCTTACTTAAGTTAAAATATAAAACGATCGTAAATTTTCATCAAAATATACTTAAATCATCAAAACTAAAAAGTCCTTGTTGGCCCCACTCAAATTGTTATGAATAAAAATGAATAAATATTTTATATCAATATTTTTTTCATGTTGAATCTACCCCTGAAGATAACTAGGCTAAAGAAGGCCAACTGTACTGAAGTAAAAAGCACAATATTCGACTCAGAAATGAAGAAGAGTATAACATGACATATAAATGATAATTCTCAAGTAAAGTACAAGTATGTGGAACTCCCAGAACCACCTCTGACCTCAAAATACCAAAAATATGACTCAAGTTATCCTTTTCAGATTAAATGCAAGAGGATTTGTGCTTGCTCTGTCGGTCCTGTTATTCTAGCCTACATGCTTCCCATGTGTTTATTAAATAATTCTTTTCAAACTTTGTAATTTCAACTTCAATATATTTTTGAATGGCAAGTACAAACTCAGGGCCAATATCAATATTTCCAATTCCCAGATCTCCCAAAGCAGAGAGAGAGAGCAATTTGTGCATTTCCACATAATATTGTGCTCAGGTTTGATTTTATGAGGCATTTTTCATCGATTGTTTCGTTTTCATCCCCAGAAACACTGTGATGAAAGTTAATGATGTGTGTGCGGTCTTCCCACAATGCTATTAATTATTTTTAGACCGTGGGTGGTGAGGTCATGGTGTGAAATGGCACAGCTCCAGTTTGTTTGAGTGATTTAACTAATAGACAGACAGACAGGCAGCAATGTGATTTGTAATATATATGTATGTGTGTGTTGCTGTGGCAATTGCATAACCCAGACAGACGGATCGGTGACGGGGGAACGAGGGAATCCTAACTAAATTTGGAGATAATAGCAGATGCTCCGCTGTCTGCCAAACATCTCTGTTGAGACGTGTTGAGGAGGGTGGGAGAAGGGTCTGGGTGAGTGTTGAGACATGGTGTCTGATGGCATGTCTTTTTCATGTTGTGATTCAGCTGGCTATTCGCTGTGACCTGCTGTCCCGTCTCCTCCGACCTCCGGCTGCAACCACATCATGTCTACCTTGACAGCCAGACGCAGTCAGATGCGGCTTCATGTTGCTCGTCAGAGAGCCTCGGGGATAAACGGCCCTGAGTGTTGACAATGGCTGTAATTTTATGAAGAGGGCGAGGAGCTGTGTCTCTTTATTCAGCTAACCTGATTACAGACCTTCTCTTTGCCCGTGTGAGCACACAGTGTAATCTAAAAGCAACACCTGGGCCACTCGGCGATGCAAAAAAGACGGCGTGCCAAAGTACTGGCACACCCCCGAAATGAATTAAGGTGGGCTATTCAGGTCTGTCCTGACCTTGGGGAGATGTGCATACTGGTTTCTGCTCTCGGAGAAACAAGCTGAATACTGTCTTTTATTACAGAGTCACTGTGAAATGTGTAATGTATGTTAATCCATCTGGGATTGGGAGGAGGAGAGCCAGGTTCTGAAGGCACAAAATGATGGCGTTAAGAGAGAAGGAGATAGGGAAGAGGGGGAAGAGAGGGCAGAGAAGGAGAGGAAATTGGTTCGAATAAGACAGGGAAGGAGACCAGTGGAGGGAGAAAGAGACATTGAGAAAATGATAGAGAGGTGACAGGCACAGATACAGACAGAGAGAGCCAGGATAGACAGATGGAAAGACAAGGGCACATTCACACTGCAGCTGAAAAGCACCCTGGTTTGGATTTTTGTCACATGTCACGTCTTACACAGATTTGATATTTTCTAGTCAATGTGATGCAAAGAGCAGCATGGCATCTTATTTTTTTTTTCGGTCTGAGCCTGTGGACCATAAAAATCGCGTTCTGATGTATGTAACTTGACAGCGCAGCCATGACGATAAGAAAAGTAAAATATAATTCACCTGAGACAGCTGACATAATGTTGTTGTCCATGCCTGTTGGGCTCAGCTCGCTCTAAATCAAGATATGTATTCATAAGCAACAGAATGCACCCTTATTGAAATGAGTATCCAGGGGTGTTTTGATGCTGCAGGCCTGATCAGGTAATGTATTCCAGTGGAATCAA
Organism: Serranus cabrilla; assembly: GCA_903364295.1. Taxonomy (NCBI): domain Eukaryota; kingdom Metazoa; phylum Chordata; class Actinopteri; order Perciformes; family Serranidae; genus Serranus; species Serranus cabrilla. The sequence goes on from CAFUXE010001060.1 coordinate 158,916, forward strand.
ACAATCAATGGTGCTGAAGATTGACATGCATATCTTTGCAGTTGACCAGGATGCTGTTGTAGCACATTAGCTGTGTTGCACCATCTACGTTTTATTTATCGGAATATAAATCGCTGTACAAAAAATAATGGTTTGGAGAGAGTTATGGGACGGGAGTGACCATGAATGCGGTCCAGACAGAAATTGCCAGGGCTGAATTTAGTTTCCAGTCAGACCCTGGCCACTTATGACAAGAGTGACTGCAGTTCAGCAAGGATAACATGAAGGACAGAGATAGAACAAAGAAAACAAAAGTTATGTGGTTGATCTGGGAGGTGTCAGAGCCTGACTGTGTGGAATTATGAGAACAGATGAGATGTCTTTTGACAGTCATGCTGTATATAAAAGAAGTGTTTGGACCACATGTGAACAGGCTAGGTGTGAACATTGACACAAAGAGCTGCTGCAAACACAGCTACAAGGCTCCAGTCATATCACTCAGCCCATGCCAGCCCTTCCTGTCTCCACCTATTGAGTGGGAGAGTGAGAGGCGCCTGGGCTGCACCAGCAGCTGTGGGATCAGGTGACTATTCTTCCCGTGCCACACTATCCTGTCCTGCCGTCCTTCCTTCCTCATCTCTCCCAACAACTGATCAGCATGCACGCTGTTGCACGCTGTCCGCCTGCCAAGAAAAGTGAGGGAGAGGATACTCTGTAATCTACGGCTGCCATGATGACTTTGAGGAGCCCTGTTGTCACCTCCTGTTCCCTTTTTCCCCCCTTCGCCCGCTTCCCCACAGTCGTAATCCTGGAGCTGTCAGTGGGCGGAGAGTTATGCTCTGACCAGCGAGAGGGCATTTTGTCATCGAGATGAAAAGTGGGGAAAAAGAATGTGGGCAGCAGAGGCCTATAAACTTGTTTTATTGCATTGCAGAAAGGCGCTTCCATGGAGCACATGCTTTTAATTAATGATACCCTCACCTGACCCTGCGCTACTTTGTGCTGTACGTCCAACAGCAGAAGCGCCCTGAGCCTCAAGCAGAGCGCTGCATGGACCCGATGCATCCAGCCTTGAAATAAGCAAGTAGAGAAACATTATGTCAGTATGATCTCCATTTTAGTTGTAACAAGTTATCACAACTTCCATGCTGGGAAAATTATTTTCTATTCTAAAAGGCAAATGCTGTGAAATTGGAGCTTTGGCCCCAATTTATCTGATTCTATTTGGTTTTGTAACCTGTTTAACTCATTGGATGTTATCAATGAGTGTATGTATGGGACTGTGTTATCATAATACTTTTGACAATACAATTTGGAATGCATTGTGAATGCATAGCTGCTTGCCGGCGAGGATATGAAAAATACATGGGATTCAGGTAGGAAAAGTGCAGGCTAACATCAAAGCCATCACACAAAAGACAGGAAGAGCGGCCGCATGAAAGATTGATGAGGCACTTAAAACTAGGATTAAAAAAAGTATAGAGGAAAACAAAAAGGAATCTTTTATAACTCATCATAAACAACAGAGGGGCTTCACTTTCACAAGAGAAGTCCTGAAATATAGATTACTGGATTTGTGACCTGAAATGACCGGCGTGCTGAACCATGTCTGTCTTTTCTTTCTCAGCTGTGATGGGCCTTGATAGCGGGTCATGATTTATGGATGCCACAGCAGAAGGAAGTGGGAACAGTTCCCTGCCCTCCATTGTTTTATTCATCCTCCAACATTTGATCTGAGACCTTTGACCTGGGATCTTTTTAGTGTATTGGGGATGTACAAACAACTGTGAAAGTATGAGGAATAAAGGGAAGAGACGTTTGCTCTGAATAGATGTCAGAAGCAGGAGATGTGTCCCTTACTGTGGTGCAGCAAAAGCTTTTCAAACAATTAGAAAAGTCGGTCATTGATTGAACGCGTATGAGTCTCTGTTGGCATAAGACAGACGCTTTATTGCTGCAAGGGGCTTCTTTTAAAGTGTTCAGACAGTTTGGTGCCTGGTGTGAAATCTGTGATATCAATACTGAAATCGGAGTCTCTCGCTCTCTCTCCGTCTCTCTCTCTCCCACACACACACACACACACACACACTGACAGAAGTAGGTAGGCCTAGATCTGTACCTTGAACTTGAATTGTTTGCTTATCAGGCTTACCAGTCCTCGTCTGTTTGAAACTGCTGTAACTGTAAAATACAGAAGAAACTATTCAGATAAAATACAGAGGTTACTGAAAGTTTTCTCTACTCTTAAAAATGGCTCTACAGAGGGCAAAAAAGGTGACAGATAGATTTTGGTTCGGACTGAAACAGCTCAACCACAATCTGATGGATTGCCATGGAATTTGGTACAGTCACTCACATTCCCCAGAGAACGAACCCTGATGAGCTTGGTAGTGGTGGAATGTTGGATAATTCGATCTAAGGAGCCTGAATCAACTGTCAGTGTCGCAGTCGAATCATTACACTGGTTTGCCCACTGCTAAAAAACCCAAAGAAGAAAAATATTGTGGAGAAGGATTGCAAAGCATTATGGGTGCACAAGGTGAGCAGAGGATACACACAAGCATCCTTTTCCTGAAAGAAGGACTCTCAGTATATTCTAAGGATCCTGGATAACGGCAGAGTCGATGATGTAGTATCCTTCAAGACAGCCAGCTGAGGATCCTTCCTTGACTTCAGGAAACAGCTTAAGTCTATTTGGGTAGAAATATTAAACTCTTTCCTCTGAAGTACTGGCTTGAAACTCCATGCCAATTATTGTTTGATGATGGTAGGCCAAGTAAAACCAGATATATGGTCAAATATATTTGGTTTAAAGATATAGAACTAGATCCTCATTTGACCTCGTATATGTTATATTTGCAACCTGTGCTCATATCTTCATTGAGCCTGACTGTGTTTTGAAAGTAAAAAAAACATAATTTTCAAAATCCAATTGATGTTTTTTTTCTGTTTCCTTTGAGTTCAACAAGTTGATCAAGTGAGTCAAAGTGAAATAATAATTATCAGGTCATATAGAAGAGGTAGGTTGCACTAAAATATTTATACCAACAGGGCATGATAGACATTTTTTTTAAGTGGCATATCCAGGCAGAATAAAAAGTATTCAAAACCAGAAAGAGAGGGAAAAATATTGTTCATAAAATTCTTAATCCTAATGATTTTGATGATCCTCTAACTTTTCCTCTGTCGTGTTATTTTAGCTCGAAGCACCGCTGAGCCTGAGTGCAGCTTCACAGAGTCGCCAACATGGCTGGAGACTCTTAAGTTTGTTTACTGCTGCTCCCAATTAACCCCTCACTGTCAGGTCTTCCACATCCATTGGCACACAATAATCTTTTCACAACTGCTAAATAATTGCTTTAATCTTGTCTTTTATAATAGAACTATTTATCTACTTATTTTTCCTTTTTTTAATGTATATTTCATTTATCATGTGTTGATAAATGAAATGTGTTCTATGAATAAACAGATAAAATGAACTTTACGGTTTAATTCAGCTTTACAGAATTATCAGTGACAGTGGATTTATCGTGAGGACCCTACACACAGAAGAGCTATACCAACTATTTATGTGCATGGCATTAAGGAAATTGCATTTTTTTTTATGTCTGATTTAAGTTCATGGTACATTTCACATGACATCACACTGCTGCAGATTCATCACTATATATACATACAGTGGCCACTGATTAGTTGTGTCCTGACAAGTTGCAATCATACTGTGAGCATGTAAATCCCCTTGAGGGTGGAATTAGTCATGTTAATCACAACTTTTTAGTTCCATCAGACGGCAGGGAGAGGGAGATGGAAAAGCAGTTATATCCAGCAGCTTCAGCTGGAATGCAGATCATGTATTTTTAATGAGCTCATGGTAAGATCAGACATTGAAAAGGCCTAAACATCTCTGGGATATTTAGTTCTTCTAAAAGCCTCAAATGAAATGAACAAATGTTTTGCGTTATGAAGTAAACAGCGGTGGTGGCGACATCAGCACACAGTGGGGACGGCGGTTTTGCCGGGCTGTGACCTTTCAGCTGGTTTTATATCCCCCAGCAGGGGCTCTGCTCATGTGAGACTATTTCCCAAGGCTGTGTTTTACAACAGAAAGTGTTTAAAAGCCCACAAGTACAAGACATATATGTTTTTAATCTTTGTATTAAGGCAGTAAACAACCGCACACATCACACACTCCAGGCCCTGAGGGAATTAAAGGGGCATTCATTCTGTTTTCAGCATGAGTATCATTTCAGACAGGTATTCACACAACCTATAAAAAGAGGAAATACATTGAGCAAAGCTTTACCCAGTGTGCTGCAGTTCTGCCGCTTGAAGGTTGCGTGTTGCCTATGAATAATAAGAAATTCTGAATTGAACTGTACCACAATTTCCTTTCACTCATGTTCTTTTAAATGTCAACAGTGTGGACAAGAGTGTGTGTATGAGATCAAAGAACAGTGTCCTCAAGATTAAAAGAAAAACTTTCTCTGCTTAATATTTAAAATATTAAAATCTAGGCCTGGCTGCCTGATGGGACAGTGAAGACAAAGATGATATAGTGTTTTATTCTTCTTCAAACATGTTCTTAGACTAAAGTCTGACTAACTGCTGCAGCCGTTCTCATCACTGTGAATATACTGTATGTAGGCTAATGCCATGGCAACCACACAGTAGGTTGTACAGTGAATTATAATATACCATGGTCTGGGTGAATACTCAATTCTGATTGGCTGCAGGTTGACAATGGACACCTACTAATAAGCTCCAGTCAAACTGTTCACTGTTCTAAATGAATGTGGTGACTACTAGTAGCCAGTAGTATCCATGGCTAGGAGTAACCATAGCAACAGTCAAAGCCTCCATTTACACTGTATTGTAATAGTTCACAACGCTAACGCAGTAGTGACTCATAGAGCACCACAGGAATGGGTTCTTAAACCAGGAAGTAAGTTAGCATTGTAGCGTCCTGGGGTCTAACCTCTCAGACTCAGTTTTTTTAATGGGTTTTTGGTTAGATGCCTGAAATAAGGTCTATGGGTAACACATGCTTAACAGATGTTTACGTTTTGTTGTATGACATAAAATATGTGAGTAAATACACCAACTTGTGAATTTTTTATGTTTGTACAAGTCCTTAAAAAGGCGGTTGCTACACGGACACGGACGGGAACTCTCTCACTAGCCCCCCTTACAGCCTCTCCAAGTGTTTTTTAGTGCTGTAGATTGTAGATTAGGTTAATAAACAATTTATTAGGCTACGGTTTCACTAGCTTGCCAAAACCGCTTGTTAGCTTGTTGGAGATTGTCTTAAGAATAACGGTAGTGACGTTGAAGTCGTGCAACTGTGGTGTCTTTCACTACAGCATAACGCTAACTTTTTACTTCTGTCGGCTGCATTAATGCTTCAAACATCATAAAAGTGATTTGCTGAACAAAATGCAAAAAGCATCAGAAACGTGTTTGCCACAGAGCTTATTTTTATGCAGCGATCTAAAATCCAGTGTGAAAATCTCATAGACGAATTCTCAATAGAACCCAAGATGTATTTATTTTTTCTTAATAGTTCACGGAGAATTAATTCTCAACTTAATGAAAATGAAGTTTTAAAGTTTTAAAGTTAGTTGATTCAGCAAATTATGGGCCAAAAGGTCAAAAGGCTCAAGTCCAAGTGAAGTCATGAATATTTGGTGGTAAATCTTAAGTAAAGCTGCAAGTCCAAAATCATCTAATTTGTGACTTGAGTCAAAGTCGTGTGACTTGAGTGGTTTTGAGGTCACTTCAGTTCCAATGAATATTAATAGTAACAAGTAACAAGTTTTCATTGAATAAAAGTTCAAAACCACCAAAAACAGTCTCATATTATCTCTTCAGTGTAGCCCACCTCTCTTCTTTCCATCCAGTATGTTGAGCAGATGAGCAGGAGTTTGTGTTGGTTTGTGCATTTTCGAGCAATCTGATACTCTTTCACTGGTCAGGAGAACTGCTCTCTTGTAGCTTTTTGTTAGGCACATATTGAATTCACAGATGGAGAATGGAAGTGCATTATAATGAGGTTTCTTTGGCCATTTCAATACTTTTTTTGCACTGTGAAAACATTCCAATTTGTTGCAACCCTCACAAATCTAAGCTCGCCACAGTTTTCATTCTTTCTGAGGAGAATAAACTTTTACACTTTCCAAACCTGCGGGGGGAGATTCACCTCAAGGTTATGTTTGAAATCCTTTCATGTGTTTTCATGAATTCATGTTTAAGCCAAATGTCAAGACACATTCATGTACAGTTTATATGCTTTCATTAAAGGCCTCATATATACAATTCAATAAATATTGTGAAGGCATCGTAATGCACAAGAGAAGAGAGGAGCTCACAGCTAGTATTCAAATACTCTGCTTTTAAATGAGTCAACAGGACTTCTGAAAGGTTTTGATGTCACAATATTAGTGCTGTTACAGTAACATTATAGTCATTCTCTGGCTGCAATGACGGTGCAGATATGCCAAGACTGCAGAACTGGAAACATCAGTTGTGTTTGTAAGAATTGCTATGTGCATTTTGAAGATTCACATGAGAAAAGCTTGATGGAAAAAACAAAATTTGACAAAACCTGAACTGAAATATGCATAAAAGTTTTTATGCTCACTTGAGATTTTTGTCTTAAAAATAATCAATGTGCTAAATGGGATATGGAAATGCTTTTTCTGTATAAGTTCTGATGTAACATTTTACTCACATGACTGATCAGCTGTGTCCACTCAAAATGAGCTGACATGAAAGAACAATTATAAGTTGCCCGATTAATTCCAATTCCTGAAGACTTCTCTATTTTCTCTCTGGGTGGCCAAAATTGTCCTATTAGCAACCTCTTCCTTGTTTTGTTTACTGACAGATTAGCTGACAGCAATACATTACAATGCCATCTTCTGACAAAAGTACAGTTATGCAGCATTGCTTATTTGCACTAAACCAGTTAATTAAAACGTTTCTTATTTGCATTTCTTTTAATGCGACATTTCAAAATTGCGCTTCGGAATGCAATTCGACTTCAATGGAAACACATTCAGAACAGACTTGGCTCTTATGGTCGGGAAATCTTGAAGAGACAGGTGCCAGAATCGTTTCAAACAGAGGGTGAATACAGGTAAAATTGGAAAAATGTGTTTTTTGAAGATAAAGGCATGTTCTGGTATTAAAATGTTAACACGAGTATGAAAATACTCATTTTGTGCTCATTAAATGTGTGTATAAATGTTTGTGTGGGTGCATGGTCATGGATGCATGTGTACTGTATGACTATTTGTGATTACTTATATGCTTTTAAAAACATTACCATGTGTATATATATATATATATACAATCTTAGCGATAACGATCGAACATTTATTTTACTGCTTTCTTTGTCATATTCAAGTACGTATGTGATCACTTTGCCCTAGATGAAACGATTTCAAACAATTGCGAAGCCACTGGGCTTGTAAGTTCTCTATCAGCATGAGCACAAACGTATAACCTTTTAAACAAAGGCCTTGCCTCAGGCCACACTTGCCAGTTTGCTTTCTTGTCAAGGCTGAAAGGAAACGTACATAAGAGAGACGTGCACATAGATGAAGGGGAAGAACATTGGTGACAAGTCAAAATTCTGACAGACAGACGCTGGGAAGCTGATAGCATTCTATTTACATGTCTGGAATGCACATTTACACATCAAACACTTGCTCGGATTATTTAAAAGCCATGCGCTTTCAGAAGATGTAGTCTGTTGCCAGCAGAAAGGGAAATAAAAACAGCATTTGTGTCTTGTAAGCACATTTGCACACAGAATGTGCACACAAAAACACAGTAACACAATGGGGAATCCACAAAATGTGTCAGGGAATATGCATAAAAGGATGTGCACACAAACACAATGAGTTAGACTTGACAACAACAGACAAGTAAATATTGAGCTTTGATACTAGATATTCACACCAAATCATTCCATTTCACTTCTTCATCTGCCGCCTGCTGCTGAGTGGAGACTGGTGGAAGAAGGCTGAAGCTGTTGTAGGATACAACACCTAAATCAACCATCATTTCTTTTTAAATGGTTCTTTATGAAAATACTTTAAAAGCATTACTCACTTGAATGGATGTGAACATGTCTGTTAAGCAAATGGAGAATCTGTGTTTGAGCTTCTAGTCTTTCATTTTGCTGTAAAATGCATTTGAGTAAATGCCACAAAAGCCCCACAGATATTTTAAACTTCACATGCAAATCAGTCTTCTGCTATCACAATGGCCCAATCAGACATAAAAACATGTCCTTCAAAATAAAGTGTGCTGAAACGGCCCCACTCATTTGTCTGTGTCTTTAAAACCATTACAAAGCACGGCTGAAAAATGAAACAGCAACACAAAAACAACAACATGGTGAAGGTTTGGTAAGGCCGAGACACAGCATGGTTTTAGTTTAATGAAGTACTTAGGTCAGGTAAGAAAAACTAGTTAAGATTAGGGGATTTCCACTGTCATGCTTACAACTACAGCCTTGTAGTTAAGGTTTGTGGTATCAAGAAACTCATATTGAACACTAGCAAGAAACAGAAAAAAACAGGCCACGCCCCTAAACATCCCAAACACAGAGGACAGGGTCTCTAGTCAAGTTTCTCTTTTTTTTCTTTTTTTTGTGGGGAAAATCACAGTGCTTAATACTTAGTTTGCATAAAGACATCTGTGCCACATTTCTTTACGAACTAATGGATTACATCATGTTAATTAATACAAACATTCAAAGTGTTACTTATTGATCCACCTGTTAATTTTGGCTAATTAAAATGAACTACATAGCAGGTTAGATTTTAACACATGACCTGATTTGGTGGATTTGGCTTGTTTTACAGCCGTCTCTGCAGCTGGAGAACATGTGATGTGTCATCACCAACTGCAAAAATAATCAAATAATCAAAAGCAATCCGTTGTATAACACACCATTCTAAAATACAATTAGGATTTGACAAAAAGCATTTTTTTTTTTTATCTTACAGTACATTTCAAAGGGAACGGGTTTGGAAGCTTTGTGTATCTTTCTGCCATGTGTCTCTGCTCTCAACTCTGATATTGATTTCACTCCTGAGGCAAAATTGTTTTGGCACAGCATTCTTCAGCAGTGTACTAGAGTGGGGAAGTGTGAAAGCTTGTTTTGCAGCATGGACTCTTTTTTTCTTTTTTAACTCTAGTTAGGCTTGACAGTGTAATGCAGTCAGAACAGCTGGTATTTAAAGTCAAAATGGCTACGTATTAGAAAAACAGCAACAACATCACAGTAGACACGATAGGCCAACAAGTCAAACAAAGTTTGGACAAGTAACCTGAGTAAGTTCTTTAGCCATTGGGAATAACTACTGTCTCTCACTTAGTGGTGGACTGGGCGGAAAAATAAAAAGGGCGTCAGTTTCATGCGGTGGGGCTCCAGTGCACACAAAGTTTTCTAGCATACAGGGCACCATATAGAGTACTGCATCATGTGTAATTTTAAGGCCTCCACTTGAGTTTTTTTTTTTATAAATCACAACTTCTCAAATAGAGGGCAAACTAAGGGGGCAGTTTATCGTCTGTTCTCCATTTAAGGGCATCCTAAAGGACACTTTATCATGTTGTCTCTGTTGGAAAGGCACCCAGTTAACCTGTTTTCTCTATATAAGTGCACCCGAGACTGAGCTTTACCATGTTTTCTCCACTGGAAGGGCACCCCAGAGGGCACTCAACATGTTTTCTCCAATTAAGGGCACCCTATGGGACAGTCTATCATGTTTTTTCCATTAGTAAGGCACTTCAGAGGGCACTTTATTATGTTTTTATCCACTGGAAAGGAACCCTAGAGGGCATTTTTTAAGGCTTTGTCTACCATTGGGCATTTGAGAAGGCATTTTTACTGCGTTGCCCCTGAGTCCACCAAAGTTCTTATTGTTTGTGTGCATGAGCTTGTATTTGTTCCGTTATAGATGGATCAATATGTTTTTCATGGGGCTGAGCTGTGCATATTATGAGCTCCTATAGCAGCCATAAATAGTCCAATATAATGTGTGTGTCAATGTGAAGAATCATCTCTCTGACATTTACCAGATGCCCTTAATCTCTGGCCTTAACCGTAAGGAACACAGCACAACGAGATAAAGTTCTCCTCATGCATGGGTGGCCTCAAATCACAGGGGGAAAATCTTTGTGACTAAGTGCAGATCTATCTTCTAATGTTATTCATGTATGTTAGTTACTGGAAAACATGCCTGGCGGCCATCGATCCAAAGCCAGAAGGCCCGGAGGCAGAAATGTCTTTATTGTATTTCACCTAAACAGCCCTTTCATCTTACTTACAGTATTGACAGCACATGGGGAGAGAGAATGAGACCTAGAAAAAGTAGACAGAAGACCACTTACTCTAGCCTAATTTGTCCCTGATCACTTTATCCACATTCTCCTTAAGCACATCTATATTCAAGAGGATATTGTATTTGACGCTTCCCGCATGAACAATGGAAATATTAACAAGTTGTAACACTACGATTCATTTGCGAAGAGATAAAACAATTTATTGGTGACAGTCTTATATAAAACACACAGAGAAGGAAAGGAAGAGAGAGCAAATAGAGGCTTTATTTCAACGCATCCAAATATATCCAGGCGATGTGTTACCAAATATGCAGGACCTATTTATGTCAGTGAGCATCAGTGCATCCCACTTACAGACAGAGAGCACTGCTTCGACTCCACAGCACAGCCGGGCATACGACGCGTGTCTCAGGAGACAGCCTTATTGTTTATGGAGCTGCAGTCACCTTTTAACCCAGATTATATGGCTAGATTACATCCCTAAATAGGATCTCCACTTCCAAGGCCAGAAGACACTAATGTTTAATGACCAACTCAAATGACCCATGACTGAGTCAGAAAGGAGGAAACAAGCCTCAGGGGCCGACACTACTGAGCAGTCCTTATAGTTTGAGGCATTCAATTATTCTTCACTTAGTATAGTGATGACTATGGGAAAGTGGAAGCAAAGTCTTCTAACTTCTGTTTGTAGTATGGTGGAAAGTTTGGTGTTATCTTGTTGTGCTTACAGATAGTGAGGTGTTTGCAAAGGGAGAGGGGCGGGGGCAGCAGAGAGATGGAGAGATTGGGAGACGGAGGCTGGGGAGGATGGAGATTGTGCCGCATGCAGACTCTTCCAGTTTTTCAGAGCAGAAGGAGCACAACGCCAAGACGTCAGGCTGCGCTGCTCGATGCTAACCACTGTTGGCAAATGAAGGGGGCTTGACTCCTCCCACCCAAGCTCCAGGGCCGGGTGCCTCCCAGGAGGCAGCCGGTGATTGAAATGGAAATTCGGGGAAGTAATGCTTCAGAGGGAGGAAGTGTCTCACTCTCCCTGCCAGTCAGTCTGTCTGTTCATCCTGCGGTGCTTTATTACTGTCACTTTCTGTTCGCATTAACCCGTAATCATTCATGGCACATAATCACTTTCAGTATGTTCAGCCTTGAAATCCTTGTGCAGGCTCCGAACTTTAAAAGGTTGCAGAGAATTTTCAGAGATTAAAAAAAAAAAATTCCTATCAAGCAAAGCAGAAGTCATAAAGAATACTGAAATTGTTTAAATGTGTCATAACTGCCCACATTATCAAATCGTTCTGTTTAATTTGATATCAGTTTGGAGGATTTCTTCCTGATCCAAATTGCAACTATAATCATCCTCTGGCCGGGCTCGTAGAAAGCATATGAATGTTTACAACATGCTATTATGTCATTTATTGAAGACTATAAAATTGTAAATATATTGTAAGTTGAATGAAGCTGCTAATAAATAATGACTCATCTCCTCTCAAGCTACTCAAGAAAAATCTGTTTATATATTTATCTCTGTGTTTTTATGGCTACTGGCAAATGACGCCTTAAATATCGCAAACCGCTCAGCAGCTCTTTTCCTATTCATGCTCACTTCTGTCATTTGTGTTAAAAGGCAAGATATCAAAATCTTTAAATCTTTGATTTATTCAGCCTGAACGCCTCACAGAACAAAGCAGCCCTGGGCTTGCAAGAGGTTTGACAGTGTAGTCTCAATACAATGTATTCAGCCTGTGTGTTTAAAAAGGTCATTAATGACGGGCATGGACCCCTATGGTCAAACTGCCAATATCTCTTTATAGGGCAAACAGGCCTGAGTCTGTGCCTGCTGTGCCTCTCTGTTATACCCTGGTGTGTGTCACTTTCCGAACAATACCAAACAAAAACACACACGTCATCCCCCATCTATTTTGTTATAAAAGATCAGAAGCCCTGGAGCACTAAAGAGGAGAGGAAAAGGGCAAATTATATGCAAAGTGAGAGAAGGACGGGGTGCTTGAAACCTTTCCTTGGTGAACAAAACCCTTTCCTGTTAAAAGAGAGCGAGCGACAAAGAGAGCAGGTTAGGAGGGGAATGAGGCAGGAGCCATAATTGCAGTTTGGGGAATTTATAGGTGAGTTAAATACTAACATTAGAATGCTAACATGCTGGTAATGGTAACTAACTATATAGCATTAAAACACAAACTACAGGTTGGCATGATGGAATTGTAAATTGCATTAGTGTCAGAGGTACTGGACAAACAAAAATTTCAAATGATACTTTTTGGCCAATAATGCCTTTATTACACAATGCCAATATAGGAGCGTATTGATATTGTAATAATAATTCAAATGTATGGCATGGAGTAAGTGTTCGGGCATTACCTTTTCATTTCTGATGCCAGAAGAGAGATTACTGTGAGCCTACGAAGAGAGAACGACGTAACAAAAGTCCCCAGCAAAACTCGACCCAGGAATCTTATGGTACCTAGTCAGCCTTTTAACTCCAAATGTGAGAGTCCTCCAACCTATATGACCACATTTACCCCTTTGCCAACCAACATAAACCTAGTTCTAGTGCTAGGCTGGTGCTGGTTCACAGTTGGTTCAACTTGTGAACCTCTTTGCTTTTCCACAGATGAGAGAGCCGCATTATTGTGTCACTGTACACGTCTGTACACATCTCCGCTAATAACAACAATGGCGGACTACATTGTCTCTTCACAAATGTTGCTCCTGGCTTTGTGAGCCGACACTGGCAACCAAACATAATGGCACAATACATTTGTGCTGCTCGCCTTGAATGCTATAGATGGCGGTTATGTTTTGTTAACACTGAATGTAAGATGATAATGGTAGCCTTTGTTGTATATTATGCTAGCCCATTAATGCTGGCCTGCTAACGCTAGCCAGTATCAATCACATTGCTGTTAAACACTGTGAAATCACTGTATGTAACTAAATGTTACTGCTGCAGTTTAAGACAAGTCAATAACATTGTGAAGTGGTGGCAGTTTGGTTAGGTTTAGCAGCCAAAAATACTTGGTTAGGTTGAGGAAAAAAATATTCTTTGGGTTAAAATAACAAGGCTATGTTAACATAACATAGATTACGTAACGTACTTTACGCAACGCTGGTTTATGTAATGCAAGTAAAAATAACTCAACGTTGACTTTTCAAATGGGACATGAACATGTTTAAATTATTGTAATATGTAAACCAGCAGTTAAATCAATCCAAATCCACCAAAAATCGTTCCATGCCGGGTAAAAATGACAGTAGAAAACCCGGATGAGAAAATTACTTATTGAAAAAGTAGGAAAACAGAGAAGAGTACTGAAACTGTAAAAGAGCAAAGGTGAGGGGAGAATGAAGGATGTGCTGTGTGGCCATGAATGCCTAGTAATGTCAAGTCAGTGAAACTTTTTCAACAAGAGAAGAGGGAGTTGTTTTCAGCCTTGACTGCATCTCCATGAACAGCTCTGTCAATAAGCACTTTCTCACCACGTGTGTGCTTAAATCCAAGACACACTACTTGTGCCGTCTTATTTGAGCTGTATATTACAGAGTTTCCTCTGTAATGAAGTGAAGTGTCTTTCATTACGAAGATGTCAGCTGTTAACATCAGCTATCATGTTGTTTGGTTGCAGTTATGATGTATTGGATGCTGCAAGTTTTATTACCGTTATTATAAATAATGGTGATGATAACGAGGGTGCTGATTAGCCAGAGAGTTTCTAGCTGGGGTAGTGATGATGAAAATAACACACAGTTCCTCAGGTGCTAAAAATCCTTGAAAACACATCAATTTACTTACAGCATTTTGATTGTTTATAGCAAAATAATATCTATTTATTGGGATTAAGAACTAATATAATTAGTTCACAGTATGCAATGCATATAAATAATGAATTGTTTTTCAACACTTGAAAGTGCACCTTAAAAATGGTCTTACTACGAAGGGGAATAAAATGTCACAAAATTGACATTTAATCATAATCTAATGCTTTGATGACAATCTGTGACATTTTTGTACCAGGGAATCTGTGTTTGCTGTTCTATTGTTGATAAATAAACACAATGGTAATTGAACATTAAACAGTGACAGAAAAAGAATCGAACTCCATCAGCAGAAACACAAGCTGTTGAGTGTTTGAGCGCTCTCTGTAGAGAGCTAACCAAAAGCATCACAGTAAAAGTTTATCTCACCATAATAAAAGAAAAAGAAAATCAGATAAGCACCTTGGAGTTTATTTTCTGTCAGCTCCGGAGTGCAATGCAGATTGTTTTGTGATTTGTACAAGCCTGGCCATGACCTGGCGTGCTTTACTATGCTCAGCTTTTTCACAACTTTGTACCCAGGATAAATTCCACTGCTTTAAAAAGATCCGATCTTTCTACCCAGAGTGTTCACATTCATGTTTGAAGTGACCAGTATCTGACATCTGTGTGGACAGATCTCTGCCCTTAATGGATGTATGGTTAAGGACTGGATACCGGACCCAAGGATGGTGCCTATTCAATCAATGAGAATAGCTAGCCTGGTGCATATGCCAATTTTTTCTTGCTTCTGAATTTACTTCTGCTTCATGGTGCCCACTTTTTATACGCAGTAGTGTTTCTTGTGCTTGACCCATCCGCGAGTTCCTGCACTGGCCTGGGACTTTATATTGCAATGATGTCAATTACATTTAAATCTCATTTCTTAGGAAAGCTTTAAAAACAGAAAATACTCATTGATGAAAAATTCATAATAGGGGCGAGCTTGTTTGCAGGTGTCTTGTCAATAGTTTTCCAGATATCTCTTTGGCTGTTGTGGTCTATGGGGAAAGCTAAAATGCTTTCTATGCTACAAGAAGATTTTTGTTTTGCTGCAAACCTGTGAGTGGCCACTGGGAAAACCTAGCTGCGAGGTGAAGAGGTTCTTTTTTTCTTTTTTTTTCCATTCGTGTTTTGTGCTGTAATGGCATTCTACTTGGCGGTGCGTCTTTGTGATTTGATGCCATGTAGAGCATGAGTATATGGTGGAATTAGCAAGGTAGTCAGCTGTGTGTTGGCAGCCTCTCCAGTCATTAAACAACTAAATGCTTTCTCCACACAATCCTATTATAGAGATACTTCCTTTATAGATTTTACATATGAGTGACAACTTTATACAGCTCATTTTCTGTGGGTATGGTTACCTAACTAGCAGCTGGCTAGTTAGCTAGCTAGCTAGCTTGCTAAATGCACCATGCTTCCATGTTACACTGGTTAAAGACAGGCGGCACTGAGGCTAATGGTCCCTTCGCCTTGATCCCCAATACTCAGAGACTACTTTGCCTGGAAGAGACTCTTCTGCGAGTTCTTTTTTTCCCCTGTAGTTTCAACAGGTTGCTATGACAATGTATGGCAAGTGATCTGCATCCGTGTAGTGATGTACGATGTGGAGAAAACACATGTAATCTGTATCAGATTTAGGACTACATATGAAAATGGATCAGCCAGTGTTCCCAGTACTTGAAAAAAGTCTGATCTGTACATAAAAGCAAAAAACCCCAAACAAAATGGATTAGATCCACATTTGCTTGCAATGTGAACATAAACTCGCATAGTGAGGGTATAAGCAGTCACACACACACAGTTTCAGTTTTGCTTTTGAAGCTGCCATCAAATGGAACATGACACCCCCCAAAAAAGCACTCGCGCATCGGAATAACTTTCACAGGAGCTGGAAAAACTGATGAAGAGTATAACAAAATTAATTAGCAAAAAAGGCTAGGAGAAGGGTGATGGTGAGACGTAAAGTACAGAGGTGGAGGGGCGGGTTGGAGTACAGATATAGCATCCAGAGAAGAATGAGACACGGCAGCGGTGAGGGGAGAGCTGAGGGATAGGAAAATCAGCATTTCAATTACATGAAAGCAATTGTTTTTTATCTTGAGTGCAAGTTAATGAAACTAATTAGTCTTTGCAGCATGAACCCTCTGGCACGTCAGATAATCGCCAGAGGCTTAGATAGTGCCAGTCAATTTTTAGCTTACTGCAGTGGAGAGGAAAAACAAACAGGGCCTTATCGCTTGAGCAGGCATTACACCTGGGGTTTACATCAACTTCGAGACCTCTTTTCACCTTTTCAGGTTACTTACTGGCCATTTACATGAGGTATCCACAACATAACACTTCGCTCAACTACACGCCTTAGGGTCCTTAGAACAACTTAATTAGCATTTGATTGAGAACTCCACCAGGAAATTTGAATATCTATCTGGAGTAGTATGTAGCAGCCCTTAGGAAGCCACGGCTTGTATCTGCTTTTCAAAGGTGTGTGCATTTAATGCATTGCTATGCAGCACAGGTAGACTAAGACCTGCATGCTGCTTTATCACAATAAGTGTATTAAGACTTTCACTGAAAGCCTGAACTACCCAGGAACGAAGACACCTGCAGCGGGGTTGTTTGTGTGACTCACAGTTTCTAGGAAGACGGTGAATCAGAATCAGACAAAGCTGTAGTGCTGTGAAGGAGACTTCAATATACAGCGCACACAAGGATAGACATACCATTCATGTTATTATTCTGGCTTTTTCCTGGAATGCTCTCAGACATTTCACTAGACAATTCACAATAATAACTTTTTTTTAACATTTATGTAGCACCTCTCAGAACAAGGCGGCTCATAAGCAGCTGCATTGTTATAATGCCAGTAAAATGTGTGAGCATACAAAGTTTTTATTTGGAAATCTGAAAATTGGATAAGAAAAAGCTCTATGCTCTTTTATAAGGCTATGAATGATATAAGAACAAAGTCTCCAAAACCTAGGAATGAATAGGAATGAAGCTGAAGTCTGTTGTATGGGAATGCTACTGAGACAGAGATTGTGTAAAAATATTTTTTTATATTTTAAGTTTTAACTAAAAGAATTCACCATAAAACTTCCCACAGTAAGTAACTTACAATAAGACAATTCTATTTGTATTTTTTATGTATTAGTATTTAAATTAATCTGTAAATATGCAAATGAGGCATTGTCTAATGCTATCTTTAAATAAAATCTACAGGTACAAATAGACAAAGTGTAGTAAAAGAAAATGTAATGGGAACAAAATAGTCAAAAATCTCAAGATTGACCAGCTCATAAAAAGGCTTTTTTGCCTTCTGTGTAAAGCCTCAAGAAAAAAGCCATAAGATAACAATAAGTTGTAGGAAGAGATTTAAGCCCACTGAGTGTACAGTTCCACAGCTGGCAAAGGCCAGGTCCAGATTAGGATCCTGCCAAAGGATCTCAAACAGCGGTCAGACTCATGGGGAGTTCATAAAAGTAAGCAGGAGCTGGATCATTCAAGGCTTTACAAACAAGCAGTAAAATAAATAGATTCTAAAAATCACAGGCATCAATTAAAAGCTAGCAAGGATTGGTGTGATGTGGCTGCATCAGTTAAAACGTGTTGACAGCCTGGCAGCAGCATTTGAAGACACTGCAGGAATGCTGGAATAAAAGAATAAAGTGTGTTGCAATAGTCAAGTCTAGAGGAGATAAAAGCATGGATGACCTTTTCTAGATCTAGAGATGACAGGAATGACCTGATCTTAGTTAAATGTCTCAATTGGAGAAAACAGGGCTTCACAACTTTAATCACCGAAGCATCAAAAGACACTGACTCTGAGTACATCTCGGTTACAGGCCTCATTTTTTTCTTTTTCTTGCAGTTAACTGTCAATTCAACATCTTACACAACTGTGTCAAACAGATGTGTCTTTTATGAGACATTCTGGGCAGTGGGAGCTGGCCATGGTGCTGGACACAAACTGTGACATACAACAGAAGTTGATGAAGAGCTGTCCATGGTGCTGAAGTGAAACTGCTACATACAACAGTGGTTGGTGAAGAGCTGTCCATGGTGCTGAACTGACACATTTAAGAGCAGTTAGTGGAGAGCTGTCCATGGTGCTGAACTCAAACAGCAACAGCATGGTTCTCAGAAGCGGTCTTGTTTTAATGAAATAGGTTATTTTGTGATGTCATAAAAAGTACTAGACAATCCTAAGGTACAACAGTGATTTTTCTGATTGGTGGAGCTTGCTGTAACCATTGACTTGTTTATCGCACCTGCAAAATTGAGAAAGGATGATGAGTTATTAATGAGCCTGCTTTACTGCTACCACTGAACTTTACGATTGTTTGTTACTTAAATCACAGGGAAACCATGATTATCCTTTTCTGCAGTCTGAGTTTTTGTTTACAGATGAAAATTATGAGGAATAGGTGCTTTGAACTATCATTGGCTTAGTTTATGGGAAGACTAGTTTCTTCACTCTTAAAATATTAAGCCTTTCCATTTGCCCCCATTTCCCAATCTTTATTTTGCTGTTTAATGGTCATAGTTCATCAAGTAGTTGGTTGGCATGGTTCCAGGCTTATTTCTATTTATTTTTTAGATTTTCTGAATTGTTAATGGAGGAAATGAATAGGGAATTTGCTCCAGAACTGGAGCCATTGAAAAACTGCGACACACAATAGCAGTTGGGGAGAGCTGTCCAAGATGCTGAACTATCATGCACAAAAATCCATCTCATTGGCATCAAAAAATACACACTCTGTGACATCTATCATGAACTCCAGGTTATAGTATATTCATAAAACAGCTTTCTAACAGCTACATGGAAGATTCATGAATAATGAATCTCCTTTGTTGTAACCTAAGTTCATCTGGATTGTTATCCAGGCGTTTCGATGTGAATGTTTAAGTATGTTAAATATGCTTCGACCAAATATTTTATGCATTCAGTTAAATTTTTAAATTGATGCTTACAGAGAACTTGTTCAAAGCTAAAGACAGACACAAAAAGGCACTGAGTGATCCAGATTTTAACTGAAAAGGTCAGAACTTTGTGGAGTTACAGCAATAGATTGCCCGCACATTGATCTGACAAAGCATCACCTTGTGTTTTTGTTTTAATACCAACTATCGATTGGCTGACCTTCATGTATATAAATGGACACTACACTCAATGTGGCCAGCATGGATTATTTCCACTTATATCTGTTTGTCAAAGCTCTTAGAACCCCTGGCTTGTCAATCAATAGTCAGAACTGCATGGGGATCTTTCGATCCACATCAGAAATAATGAAAAACAGTATTGGGTGCATTGGCTCCAGTCATATTGTGCATGAGTGCATGAGGGAAAAAACTCTCTTTTGCAAAGCCTTTCAAATAATAATACAGCATTTCAATGAGCAGTTTTTGCAGAGACTTGGTAGTTTATTAACTTGCTGAACAATTGATCACAGGAATTATATGAATACATTTCAAATATTGATAACAAGAAGCCTATTACTCTCAGTAGTTAAGACTGGTCGTTCATACAGTTGTTTAAACTGTCCTGCTTTGATTGGACAAATGTATCATAAGTTTAGCTACATCCAGCAAAAAAACTGAGAAATTATTGGTGAGAACTACATAAAACGTGCAGAGTAAAGTTAGTGAAGATTTTTGGCTCTGGTGCCCAGAATCTAGAGGGAGATAGAAGTTTGATGGTGAAGTACAGAAGCTCCAACTAGGTCAGAACTATTCCTGGTCTCCCACCATATGCTAAAAGGTGCTCCACTATACTAGAGTGGAAGAATATCAGTGTAGCTGCAAATTCATCAGCTGGCTCTATGGGTATACAAACCGCAGGGTGCTTACTGCAGTGCAGCCAGTGTCCAGTGGCTGGCCAGACACACAGCTCTCTGGGCCTGCCTCAAACCCAGTCCCAAAACAACAAAGGAGAGCGATATCCAGCATGCATATACCAGAGGCAAGCTGATTTATCTATTCTTTGAAGCTGCTATTTAACAACAAGGTGATCTCTGAGTCAGAGCTTATTCCAAATCAGTACATCAGGGGAAACATGTACTAGAATCTGTGAAATCTAAAAAAACGATTTCAACTTTATCTCTGGACTGGATTCATGTCTAAATCTGATATTAACCTAAAAGTGCTGCTGCTGCTGCTCCATCTCTCCAAGCCCTCAGCTTTGAAACACACATACACACAAAAAAGGATTGAATCGGATGAGACTGGTTATGTCTATAAATTATATTCTGAAGCCAAAGGCCACAACGTGAACCACAGCCAGGTTGTGTATACAAGGCATGAAGAGGCGGCTCATGCATTTTTATATTTCTGTATGTTCCAACTGTGTAGGTACATCTCATGAATACGTTCTATTTTCTAGAATTAGTTATCTCTGAGCAAGTGTGCACACTATATAATGTACTGTTGCATTCAAAGGAAAGGAGAGTTTGTATCGTTGGGAAATATTCACTTTCCTGCTGAGAGTTAGACACTGTCATGTCTGTAGGCTACATATGAAGCTACCCACAGGAGTCAACTAACTGCCCAGCAACCAACAGAAACCCAAGGAAGCGACCTTAACTAGCCGAGCAACAGTCCCTGCACACATCTGTAAACAGTGTTGTGTCTGGACGTCTTGGGTTGGGTTGGCCCAGGGGAGGCACTGACTGATGCTACTACTACTCATATCTGCTTGAATTACAAACTTTACAGTATCTCATGGTTTCAAACAATCCTGTGTTTGTAATTTTTATTTCAAAAGATAAAAAAAAACAATCACAGCACAACAGTCATAAAAAAGATTGGACTTTTAAAGTTGGCTACATAGAAAAGAAAACTACGCAATCAAACTCTGGTGCAGTTAAATCCTTGTTATGGTTGGTTTGGTCACTTTCAGGGTTCAGATTTCAGGGTTGACCACTCTCTGGACACGCCCCTGACTGTCTGTTGGTGTCATTTTTAGACTTTTTTACACTAAATTTTAATTTATGTTGCTGTTTTTGCATCAAACAGCTTCCACTGCGCTGATGGAGACTATGATTAGATGGAAGATTAATGAGGTGTTTCCACCAAAGGCCCATATTTCACTGTCTTGTTTATTTCTGTAAATTCAAAGCACTACTGCTAACCAGACTCCTACAAAGTGTAGCACACCTGACTGAGCTCTAAACACTTTAATCATCTTCATTATATATGATGTGTGATTTGGTAAACTTTAAATTTCTTCTGTTGTGTTACTTTTGGACTGAGCTAGTCTAGATGTATCCCTGTCCGCAGTCTTTGTGCTAAGCTAAGCTAGCCGGCTACTGGCTTCACCCTAACCATAAATATATGAGAGTGTTCAGTCTTCTATGTCATACTTCTCATTTTACATAAGAAGTTCAACAACAACTAGTTGAGACTTTTGTGACCTTCTGATCACTGGTGGACAGCGTTAAGAAAAGTGCCCTCTAGGTGCACTCAAAGTAGAAACAACGTGAGCCATACATACTAGAAAACTTTCTGCATTCTGGTTCCCTCCTGCATATGGGGTTTTGCCTTTGCACCTCATACAGCCTCAGACATCATCAGTGACAAAACGAACACACTTATTATTCATGTGCGATGTCGCCTTTATAGAGGAAATGACAGAGGAACATGCCACCATCACAGAAACTAAACATCCCCATCAACTTATTGTCTTTCTGCTGGTATCTCAGAGATGTGTCCGGGATCTTTAATTAAGTCTGCAGTGTCAGGAGGGGATGTCCATATTACTCCTCTGACATTTCAGCTCCACTGATATGGAAACCAGAAGTGCACAGATTCCATTAAGTGTGCAGGGTGCGTGGCGGCAGAACACGGGGCACCCGCGGGATTCCTAAAGTGGCATTTCCTCGGCCTGTCATATCCTGTCTGCGGGTAATGAAATCAGTTTGGCTCCTTCACTCCTCCGCTCAGCACTGTCTGATATATTGTTGAGTTTTAGCGAAAAAAAAGAAAAAATGATGTGCAGCAGACGGTGAAGAGGACAAAAAAGTTTAAATTTTGATTTACATTGCTGTTTTTGAACCAAACAGCTTTCAGTGCAATGATAGAGACTATGATTAGATGGAAGATATAACAATTGCTTAATTAATGAGGTGTTTCCACCAAAGGCCCATATTTTACTGTCTTGTTTATTTCTGTAAATTCAAAGCACTACTTCTAACCAGACTCCTACAAAGTGTAGCACACCTGACTGAGCTCTCCATCATTCCCTTTTTTCCAGATGCCTCATTAGAGAAATGCTTCCTCACGGCTTCCATTAAAGGAGAACATCACCCGATTTCAGCTCAATTTAGAAATCATTAAATCCTGGCTGCCGTTTTTTTTATATTTCCAGTGGAGAATCTTTTACAAGTACAGTTCTGAAATGCAGAAAACACTCTGATGCATCATGGAATAAAATGGGATTCCACACAGACCTGCTTATGGTTTCCTGAAGGAGCCTTGTCTTTGTGTCTAAAGTCCCGACCAATAAATGAACCCTAACAACAGCATCCTCAGACTAGAGGGCTGTGTCAGCCAAGCTGTCAGAGGAGCAGCTGGATTCTTTCTGAGCCGAATCTCTTGAAGACAATTGAACCCTTTGTGTGCTACCTCACCGGAATGAAGCTTGAAGTGGGATTATCTGGTTATCTGCTTATGCCCTTGATATCTGCTATGACTGACTCTGCAGCCAAAAAAAAGAAGTGATGATAGCACAGAAAAATACTGAAGATTTTTTTGGGGCTGCCGCTAAAGCAAAGGCTAAAGAAAGGGTGCTCCAGGGCGCATAAAGATGAAATCCTTCGAATGTTTCTCCTTGAAATAAAACTAAACAGCTGGTGTTAAATGCTCAAAGGCACAAAATGATACGCACTCTTCAACGCCACATTTTTTGTCATTATACAGTACAAACAAGCCTTTGATTTATGCTGTAGGCAAGAGGATTTTCCTACCAACTCTGAGTGTCTACAGCATGTTTACATAACATAACAGGTCAGTAGATAAAGTCAGCCTCATCAAGGCCACAAAAAAATGCTTGAAAGATATATAAGTATGAAACAGTAAAGGCGTTCTCTTTATATTTGATGTAGGTAGATGTGCATATAATGTTAAACTGGCTGATTAATATATGGTTGATCAGAAATGTAAATATTACAGGTGAAACTATGTTGACAGCAAGAAGAAGTAAAAGTGGCAGGTAGGAGATAAAACGTTTTTCCTGCTTGTTTTCCGACATTTCTGTTGTTCTGCAATGTTTTGGGTATTTTTTTCAGTTTGTGTGTTTTGTATTTATTTATTCTTGCATTCTGTCATGTCTGAAATTAAATGATATAATAATAACATAATAAAAAGATACTGCTTAGTGCCAAAGCAGTCTCTACAGGGCGAGCATAACTCTATCACCCTGTCCTGTTTCTACATGGAAACACTCCGGCTGGGTTTAAAAATGGGCTGCCGGCTCAGCGTCCTAAATTTCAGCGGGCCCTGACAGGTTGATGCCATATTTACTGTGTGAAATATAATGCAATGAGATGTGGCTATTAGAATGGCTGTAGCTCTTTTTGATCAGAGCCCTCTGCAGCACAGAGCTGTCAGCGGAGCACCGTGAGTTTTTTATTGGGTCGGAGATGCACAGCTCATCAGGGAGCCGGTGTAACAGATAGATGGATCCTATGGGGTTCACGTACACGAGCGCGACACAGACGAGCTCAATAGGTGTGGATGTTTCGACAGTGTTGCTTTACTTATTGTTTGACAAGCCTTTACAGCGTGGAAACGGTGATGAACACACACTGAACTCTTTCCCTCCTGTCAGATCTTTCGGAGTGCCTAAATGAGACAAGATATTACTTGTAAAGAATGTGTGACCTCAGAATTTGAAGGGTTTTATCTGCATTCTGGCAGATTTTGAGATATTGAGTTTTGAAGTTTTCACATCATAGAAACTGATACACAGCAAAGTTTTCTTTTATTCACCAATTTATCAGGCACCCCAAAAAAAAACATTAAGGCTTTTCTGCAGATAAAACCCCAATGTACGAGTTACTGTTTTAAGTTACAATATAGAAGTCGGCAAAAAGTTTTAATTCAGACACTGAAATATTTTGTCAAGTCCAACCTGACAGCAGTTTGTAAAGTTTTTACCAACAACACATCTAAAAACATTACAAAGACTAGAAAAGTGCACTCAGTAAAGTGCAGATTCTCACCAGTTGTGTCTCATCTTCCCTCCAAAACAAAGAACATCACTCGATTGTCCCTCCTGGCTCCCTTACAGTGAAGATGGTAGCAAAGATAACAACAATGGGGATTTATCAATCTTGTATTAAGCCTAATTATAGCGGATCATAAAACATATCAGGTACTTCAAAATGAGACCAGACCTTTTATGGATATCTGTTTTTTTGCCACAAGGACATGGCCCTCATATGGACCTAGTCTGTTTCTTAGCATACAAAAATATATACAGTACTACAAAGCTCCACAGATCAGTACTGAATACTAAAGAGATGCAATACAAAAAGCAGATGCATGCGTCAAACACATGGACTTATTACAGCGCCTGATACAGCACATCTCAACTCCTCAAAGCTAGCAGAGGTCTGTAAACTCACAGATCAACAGCCGACTGAACAACCACGGAAAGATTCAGAGTTCTCCAGACTCTCTGCTCAGCAGTAAAACAACAGCTCCAGTATACAGACAAACCATAATGTGACATCAACCACAGACCAGCAACGAGTTAAATGCTCCCAGTTACAGGTGAGCATCGACGTGAGCATCGACTTGAGTCCGAAGTATTATGCAGGAGAAACAGCGGGACTGATGATATGTTGCGTCATGACGCAGCGTAACGTGGAGACTGTAAATAAAACATGATAATCAATCACACGAACTCACCATGTGAACGTCCCCGCGGTGTGTCTGCAGCCTCCTGTGTCACAGCTGCACGTTAGCAAAACAGGTGCCATGTCACATGATGACCTTTCACCTGCCGCAGGTGTCATATGACGTAAACCAAGTGACGGCAGCAAGGTAATTTTATTCATAGCTAAATTGTTAATATTAATAATTAAGGGCTACATTTTCTTTTTGATTAAGTTCACAGGCAGGCCTTCACAAAAATATAAATTAATCAAATAAAATCTGATTTCTGTCGATGCTTTCTCTCAGTGTCTCCCTGCTGTTTATCTTTTCACTGCTCCTCTGGTCTCTTCTCTGTTCCTCCACTATTCTGCTCGGATAAAGAGTAGTTATCACTGGTAGAGTTATGTTTACCAACTCGCAACAATAAACACATTTTTATCTAAAATTTCTACATATTAAAACTCCAGCCATAATTGCTGTCATCTCAGTTAATAAAGATAATATTCATCTCACTAAAAACATTAGCACGAGCAGTGTAATTAAAATTAGCGGGCTTTCAAGCATGATACAGTAAAAATCCACTTTTCAAGTTCAAACAAGATAAAACATGACTTTCAACTTAGCTGGCATCCGTACCAGTGTTGTTTATGTCTGTAATTCAATCAGGAGGTACTTAATTGAACGAGATGCTTAAAGAGTAATTTAGTGACATAGTGCACAAAAAGGAATGTGAAAGAAAATTAGAAGTTTTTGGTGATTATACCCCATCGTGACATCATGTTTTAAGGAGGTCATGAACGACAGAAGGGCAACGCTGAAGGTCTGAATGGATGAGACCTCTGAAGAGCTCAGTGGAAGTGAAATGACAGCTGACAGAAGCAGAGAAAGAAATCATTTTAAACTTAGACAGCAGCAAGATGATTGCTCACAGAGGTGGTGGCTAGATCCCTTTTATCCAAAGAGTTCATACAACACAAGCAAAGATCTAGTCAGAAGACAACACAGGTTATGTTTGAGTCCAACAGGGTGTTGGTGCTGTCAGGCAGTTTATCAGGAGCCCAGTCACAGAGCACTGAGGTAACACACTGGAACCTGATTGGTCCTTCTGGGAACGCTTGATTGACTCTTTTAAGATTATGAAACTTTTCTGTTCACAAGTAAAAGGTCAAATTATGGATTCCTCTAACCAGGAACCGACACAAAATCCCAGCTGAAACAGGGCAAGAGGCGGGTACACCCTGGACAGATCAGCAGCCGATCACAGGGCAGATACATAGCGACAATAATTCTCACTCTTATTCACACCTACGAGCAATTAAGAGTCGGAGGACCCATAGGGGACCCACACTGACATAGGGATAACTTTTTTGTTAATTTATCTGCATTCATACAGTATATCCATTGTTAACTTGATACTTAAACTTGAAGCAGTCTGGTCATAGCCATCTCAGCTTTAACTCCATTCTCATGCCTGAAGTTGATAATCGGACCGAAAAAAATGACCACTGCATGGAAGAAAAGGTCTTAGCAAGGATATCCGTTATCCAGATATCTGCTGGCTACACCAAAACCCCAGAAGTATTGATCGATGGGTTCAGAGATTGCGTATATGCACATACTAGATTTTTAATGAGGTCACCACATGACAGATATGCTTGCAACACCACAGCAGCACATTCCATTTCTTTGGGGATAGTAGCAGAAGAATAAGAACATAGGCTGAACCAAATAACAATGAAATAACCGGCGAGCTCTCCGGCCCAGATCCAGCTCCATTGTGCCAGCTGACATTGACTGAAGCCCAGAGCCTTCCTATATGAGGAGCTTCTAATATCTCGCAGCCTGCTGATGACTGTGCCCTTTTCTTCCCCCTTTTCCCCATTGTGTCCAATCCACAGATTCGATTTACAGGCCTTTAAAAATGATTCAAACTTTTATTGCACTGCTCACTGAACAGAACACCACTGAAATGAAATATAGGAGGAACAAGGCGGACATATTTTATTTGAAAGTTTTACTCACTTCTAATGTCACAGCTGGTACACAGTGCGGGGTCACACTTTGATTGTTTTAGTTTTTTAAGCTCCATTTTACCAAGGATGTTAAAACGTATATTTTACTATCTTTACAGGGGAAATGGGCAGCACCTTTAAAGGACACTGATATATGGTAGATGGTCAAGTAAAAATGTTGAATGACGGAACGTGATTCGATCATTTCCCTGCATTCTCTCTTCCTCTCGCTGTCTCCTTTCTCCAGATGAATTGAATGAAAAAGACCAAGGCCTCAGCAGGAAATAGAGTGAAGCCAGATATAGATTTGTGTGACAAGATGCCAATAACCCACAGTTATGATGCATTTACTTACTTTATGAAGGTGGAGGAAACGGTTTAAAAGCTACCTCTAATGACATGCTACATTATGTATATTAATATAATTATTCAGACCTCACGTTGCGTAGATATGGAGAAATTATTCTCCGAGCAGCAGACGATATTCAGCCTTGCCTGGGGGCCATTGCATTATATATACAGTACAGTAGGTTAGTGATGCATAAATGTATAGGGAGGAAGAGGTGTGAGGTGGTTGGTAAACTGCAGGTAGTGAGCAGTAAACACATCTCATCACCTCTCATGGCAGCGTTGCAGTAAACTCATTGATCTGCTCACATGTAGAGGAGGAGCTGCTGGCTCACACTTGGGAAATTATCTTTGACCCAAAATGTCACCCGTGGATTTCCACACGTGGAAATGGGCAGGGAGGGGAATGAATGTTAAAGGAAGAGGACAGCCTTGAGAGGATTGTCAACATGGATTTCCTGGATTAGTGTTCGGGGTGCAGTGGTGCAGAGTCACTGGAGCTGCGTTCGTGGCTACGGGAAGGTAATTAATTAAAAGCGTTTGTAACGCACCCTGCTCCGTCTGATAACGCCACTGCTGATGTAGTGAAGGAGGAGGTTATCTGAGCGGGGCCGTGCCCAGAAACTTATTTCATTATCATCGCCTCGGCATCTTTTTCTCTACATCTCTCTTACTATTATTATCTGCCTCTTGTGAAAATTCCGGACCATGTTTCTTAACCGTCTCCAACCTCCTCCACTTAAGATTCATCCCATTAAAGCCCAGAGCAGTCAATTTACCAGCACGCTTTAATAGATGAGTCAGGAGGCAGGACTTAGCGGGAGATTGGAGCCGATTGCGCCCTTGTTCTGTTCATTTGCACAGACCCCGGTTAATTGACTCCTGAGCAGCGATCCATTGGACACACACTATCTGCTGCCAGCTCCTTCCTGACCCCTCTCACGGCAGGGAACAAAAGAGCAGCGATTGTTTAAACAAAGTGTTTGTTTTTGTCTGCTGGTGTGTGTGCGCAGGTACTTGTTTGTGTGCGAAACAGAGATAGGGAGAAGACAGAGATGTGTTTATCTGTTGCAGGGATAATGAACAGGACGAGAAACAGGAAGATGAGATCACCGGCAGAAAAGTAAGAGGTAAGATTGATGTGGATAGCAGTATGTGCTTAATGTAAGTCAGCAATTGATTCATGGCTCTATAAAAGCAGGAAGTATGCAATGAACATGTCTAATTCTCTGATGATACATAGACAGCTGCAGCCTCTTATCTTACCAGTTGTTGCATAAGATGTAATTGACATGCAGATAAAACAAGAGAATTGCCCGTGTACTTTCACAAAAGTTACCTACACGTTCAGCTCTGGAGCGGTTTTACAAACAAACCTATGGAGCAAACAAAAAGTTTTTCAGTCTTATGTAACTCATCATTGGACAGTTTTTATGAAAGTGATCCTGCATCATCAGTAGTCACATTTCCATTAAAGTCTGAGTGAATTAGAAGAAACATTTTTGAAATGTTGTATTAAAGAAGATTTGAGTTCGGGACATTTCCATCAACAGGTTTAGAGCAAATAAACAAAGCTGCAGAAACATACTTTCCTCATACAGATTGCTAGGATAGGAATTGCTAAAATGTATGGAAAAGAACTAAATGTCCACACACTTTATTTTTTATAAGAGAAAATCCCCAGCTCAAGCACTGACACATTTCCATGGTTACAAAATGAGCCTGTTTAAATATATGCTATATGTGATAAGTAGATGGATTTAATAGTAGTATGAATTTAAGCTTTAATCACATATCTACTAACATTTTCTTTCAACATTACAGATGAACTGCACAGAGTTTGGATCAGGATCCTCCTGTTCAGACAGCCTTGGTCGAGATGTATGGTCTTCACAGGAGTTCAACCGATAACTTTCACTTTCCTGATTCTAATCATGGTTTTCAGTCAAGTTTAAAGATTTGCTGTCATTGATTTTGTTTTTGAACTTTTTCTCCCCCAGCGAAGCGGCTGCAACACCCCTTAAATGCACTTCAGTACATAAAACAGTGAGGGAATACATCACGGATCAGAAGGCCCGACATCCATCCTGTTGCTGGTTGCTTTCTGCCATCTCCAAGTATAGTTTCACTGCCTGTGTAGCTCCTATTGTCTCTCAATAAGCGTTTAACGAGGAAGTGTGTGTACTGGGGGTTACAGTCATCAGTGAGAGAAGCTCCACTACTAAAGGCTACTAAACGGTTCAATAAAAATGGTGGTGACTTCAACTTAAAGATTCAAAGGCTAACTGCACTGCACTAAACAGACAGATGCACCAGAGTTTGTGTTTAGGTGTGAAATCAGGGTGGTTAGGGAATTTTATCTTTCAACAGCAGCATTGTTGTCAAACCACAATTGGCAGCAGGAAACTCTTTCTGCCAATATAACTCTTCCATGTTTTTTGGTTCTCCCTCTTGGTTTCAATCTGACAGCATATCATACAGCATAGACAGTGTGTGACTGTCTGGGATTCCAGAGATTGAACTCAGCAGCCTGTTGCCAGGGGTCAAAGGTGACAGATGAGCTTGTGACAGGTGAAGCAGGCACTTGTCTGCAGCTGTGCAACGGAAACATCAGTAACCATGGCAATCCGGCACGAACATGTCAGCTGTGGAGGCCTGAACACTGTTTCGCTGTCATTATTCTGCTATGGATATGCCAGCTGGAGAAAGAGCCACAGAGCAGACTTCAAAACAACCAAAAACAATAACTCATCTTGTAGAGTGAAAGTAAATGATGCTGGAATCAATGTACTTGCGCTGAGTCCAAATATTTCCCACTTCTTTTTAGCATGCAGCATATATCTGGATCCAGCCCGCTGCTTAGTGACTCACAAGTTTTTGAAGCCGGGCATTGGATTTCATTCATAAATGTTTTAAAAACCAGCAATATTTATGATCATCCACTTTTATGGCTAATCTATAGCAGAACCATTAGGCATGCATTAGTGAGTGAAGTATATTTGACCTAATCCTGGTCCTCATTGAGAAGTCAATAGCCTGCATTAAGCCTGCCTAAATAAAAACTATGGCCTGGCAATGTTTTTGCACCAGTCACTTGAGTACCACTTTCAAGACCCTCTCTCTCCACGTCCTCTTAATTGGGACATTCATAACTCGAACATGATCCCTCTGTGACTATTTTAAACCTCAGGGACGTGGAGGGAGAGGCAGGAGAGAGAGAGACGAGGAGAGGTATAAACAGACAGTCACATTAGGAACAGATGTATTGCTGGGTGTACAGTAGCAGGAAAAGCGACCACGCCTCCATAGCCGGGCCCCTCCACAGCAGTCCCAAGAGTATGGGCATCCATCTAATTACATCTCCTTCAAATGACCTTTATGTTCATGAGTTTGAATATTACTGGAGCTACAGCTGGATTCTTAAAATGCTCCAAACTGGCTTATCAAATTTGTGTTTTGATAATTACATCAAAGCAAGGAGCAAATGTATAAAAAGTGGATTAGCGGCGCCATGGCAGCTTCTATGAAAACAGCCTAATAGGCAATTTGGCGTCCTACTGAGTGCACTTCTAAGGTACAGACTAAAATATGAATATAACTGTTTTCAAATGCCACAGTGGTCTTTTTCTGCTACTTACTTCTAAGTCACGCACAACTGCAGAATGTGACAAAACGGTCCAATCCAAGCATTCACAAACAAAAGAGTGAAATCTTCTCCACTAACTCCGGGTTTTCACTGTGGAGAAGAAAGAAAAGTCTGCCGGCGTGGTTCCATCTTCTCCGCTTTGACAGCTGGCTGGTACAAACCAAGACTGCTGCAGTATTGTAGCTTTGGGCGTACGTGCTGTGTTTGTGAGATAAATGGCGACATGCGGAAGACTCTCCACAACACTCCACCTCCTTTGTCACCTAGTCAAACTCTCAGGCTGCTCTGGATCAGCTGTCTGGCTGAGGTGAATGGAGACACGAGGGGTGGGGACGGCTGTCAGGAACCGTTCCCAGCAGCCCCCTCGGCCACTGCGGCTTATCACACCCTCAAGTGTGTTATATCTCGGCTGCTTTCATCACGCCCAGGGATCTGCTCAGAAGTACAAAGAAAAACCTTCCACAAAATGATTGCCTCAGTTCAGCCAAGATGTTTCACATGGCTGTCTCCCAAGAAAATGCACCAGATAGGTTTCAGTTATGGCAACATTGTCAAGGCAGGCTAATGAGAAGAGACACTTTAAACTGATTAAAATGCAAATGACCTTTGCATTTTCCCCTGAGCTTTTAAATGCTTTTTTCCCCAGTTCTTTTAAGTGGTTTGAGATGTTACATGTCTACAATTTGAATCCAATTTATAGACATATTGACCCATGAAAATCACATGCAAATGGGATCAGTCGTGCCCAGGTTAAGTGAGCGATCTTGGCAAGCAGGTAGGAACTTTAGGGCTCGCAAAACGACTGGCTGGTTGTGGCCTGCCTGAGTCCTTCTTTCTCTCTCTCACAAACTCTTCTTCCTCAATAACTCAGCCCTGGCATGAATATAAATGGAGACCGGTGAAGAGCAGGGACCGGGTGCCGGTGAATGGCTTTCTGCTCGGCCTCCGACAGCAGCGCTCCCCTAATGGGTTCAGCCTGACTGGATTCAATCATGTCCCCTGATACCCTCTGAAGAGGATGCAAATTGTCAATCAGACCTCTCTCCCCTCCCCTCATGCTTCTCCATCTTTTGCTGCTGTCTTCACCTCGTTCCCTGTGATCATCTTGCCATCATTCACCTTGCTCTTACTTCCCATTTTTCCACCTCTTACAGCCTTTTACATATTAGTCCCACCTCCAGCTATCCTGTCAGGCTTGCCTAAATCTGCCCTGCAGATATTGACATGAACTTCATCCAGGTTGAATAAAGTAATGAGCAAGAGAAGGTCATGTACATGCAAAATTCATCAATTCATAATGCGAGCTATAAAGGAAGCCTTGCTTGTCTGGGATGCATTTTTGAGTGTTTGTGCTACACCGGTGGCATTTTAAATAACAAAAAGCATCCGTCCTCTCTTATAATGGGGAAATAAACAGATTTTACATGAGCATTTCTATTATCTCCATTCAAGAGAGAGGAGTAACGGGTCCACTGACTCAATAAACACTGGACAGTCAAAATGAAAGAGGATAATTATGTTTTTGTTTAATCCAACCATTTTAGGCAGCAACAGCTCGGAGGAGATGACATGTTTTGATTTGTAAAGGTTAATGTATTTATTGGATTGCTTCATAATGCAATCATATTTCATTAGCTTCATGTATAAGCAATCAGACTGTGAAAGCTCCTGCTTGGGGGCAGACACAATGAGAAGAGAAAATAAACATATTTCCACGCCAGATGACAACTTAATCCACCCTGTGGGCCACAGGTGCACCAGCTTCCCTTCCAAACAGAGGGACTTCTTCATTAGTTTGTGGCACACAATGCTCAAGACACAAGGAGTTACAGTGTTACAGTCTCCGTGTAGCCAAATGATCTAAGACGAATAACATGTCTTCAACAAGTTGCCACTCTAAAGAACAAAACAGGTGTGTTTTTCAACAAGTGCTCCAACCCTACCTAC
The DNA here is from genome assembly GCA_903364295.1 of Serranus cabrilla. Classification (NCBI taxonomy): domain Eukaryota; kingdom Metazoa; phylum Chordata; class Actinopteri; order Perciformes; family Serranidae; genus Serranus; species Serranus cabrilla. Next base: position 191,892 of record CAFUXE010001060.1, read on the forward strand.
TAATACAACCAACAGGAGCCTTCAAAAACTAGCGCCGCTACTGGTGGCAGGCGGTCAACAAGTCCTAATACCTGCATGCAGTGGGCACAGTTTTAAACACATGACAAACAAACTTACTTATCTTTACCCAAACCAAGATCTTTTCCTTAACCTAACCAATCTGTTTCACAATGTTAACCATGTGTTTAAAACTGTGTCCACTGCATGCAGGTATTAGGACTTGTTGAAGTAAAATGATGTTGACTTTTGGTTTCTCACAGGAAAAGTCCTGTGTTTGTTTGGCTCATCCATCCATCCATCCATCCCCACCCCCTCAGAAGGATACTTTCAGGCAAAGAAATTACTCGGATAAAGTTGCTGGAACTTTCCTGGCTAAGGTCTGGGAACACATTTAGAGAATCTTCAAAAAATCAGCATGGACTGTGGGTCAACAGTCTCTGTTAGTACATGGGGACAACGCACGTATTCTGACCTCCTCCCTGAAGTAGTTTTCAGGAAAAAAATTAATCACATTTCAGGTGAAACACAATGTGTTTTGTGCTTTGTCTGAAATGTGTTTCAGATTAAAACATTTTCAACTTTGAAGGGTGAAATCTGTAATGATTTTGAGGCTTTCTGTCCCTATTTCATTAACAAACAGTTAAAAGAAAAGGAGAAAGACGAACGTAACAAAAGCTGCTGGTTAAGTTCTGAGAGCATAGACAGTTGTCTCTTTGTGGGTGTTTTGTCTCCATGGTTATTCTGTATCTTTTTGTGATCATTCATGTGACTTTTTTTTGTCTCTTTGTAGCTGTCTTACATCTTTGTCTTCATTTTGTGTCTCTTTGTAGTCATGCGTATCACTTTGTCTTCATTTTGGATCTCTTTATAATATCAATTTAATAAATAGAATAATAAATATAAGTCATTCATTCATTCATTTTCTGTAAATGCTTATCCGGACCCGGGTCACGGGGTGCTGGAGCCGATCACAGCTGCATTGGGTGAGAGGCGGGGTACACCCTGGACAGGATGCCAGTCTGTCACAGGGCTGACACATATAGACAGACAACCATTCACACTCTCACTCACACCTACGGGCAATTTAGAGTCACCGATTAACCCTAAGCTGCATGTTTTTGGACTGTGGGAGGAAGCCGGAGTACCCGGAGAGAACCCACACACACACAGGGAGAACATGCAAACTCCACACAGAAGGGCCGCAGGCCGGGATTGAACCGGCAACCCTCTTACTGTGAGTGTTTTGTGTCTTTTTCAGTTGTTTTGTGTATTTTTGTAGTGATGTGTATCTCTTTGCATCTGTTTATTGTCATTTTGCGTCTGTTCGTGTTCTCTTTGTGTCTCTGGCCTGTTTTGGTCAGAACTGTACTTTACAAACCTCTTTGTTACATAACATTACAAGACATTAACCTCTGATACCCAATGATGTCCTCGTAGTCTAAAATGAATATTCCTCGGGTCAGTTTCCACCATTTCACAGCTCACACTGTCACAAACCTTTCCTTTTCCTCCATCTACAACAAAGATGAAACAGAACAAGATGGCTCTGCCATGATCGATGGCGGGGATGATGCACTGCAATTAGCTGTGATGAATTGCAAGACTCTTTAGATACTCTGTAAATAATTGATTTTAAAAAGAAACATCAGATGTAGGCATTCCAAAACTACAAGCATCAGTGTCAGGAGGTGATATATGGAAACCCAGTTAAGAGCCCATTTCCCTCCCATTCCACCGGGAGAGGAGAGGCCGCAGTAAATAACTACTACATCGCCAGAGGGGGAAAGGAGGAAAGAAAATCCCCTGTACTCTCACCACCTTTCTTTCTCTCTCTGCTTCCTACTTGCTCTACTTCATGCATTCATTTTCGCCTTCTCCCCTCTTCCACCCCCCTCCCCTCGCCCCATCTCCTCTCTGTATGTCTCAATCTCCTTTGCTTTCTTGCCCTCTCAATCCTGCTCCTTTCATTCCTGCGTGCCTGGCGGACGATTGCTAAAAGAAAGGTGGAATTGGATGCCTCCTTCACAGAGCTTTCCTTTGAGACTTGTAGGAGATTTTGTTTTGCTGGAGTGAGTTGTTACAGCTCACCGGCTCATTGTCATCCAAAACATCAGCGGTGTCTCACGGTCAGCTGTGGCCCTCAGGAGTTCATAGTGTTCAGGACAACAAACATGTTTCCATCACACAATTTAAGACATACGCTTGGGGTTTATGATGATTCATCTATGACATGGCATGGATGCTTTTTATTAATGAATAATTAAATTACCCCCTGTGGTTGACTGCATGCTCCTCGGGTTCTGTCCTGGATTTAATAGCAATGGTTATTATCTAGATTTGGTGAGTCACTCCAACAGATGTGCTCTATAATGCTGCTTTCAAGTATGGCTGACTCATCCCTTCTAGCTCTCAATGAAGAGCTAGAATTCCTTCTCCGACTCCAGTGAATCGTATTGGAAAAGCAATACTTTGTGGGTGGAAGTCTGGGTGTTTGGCATTCAACTGTGAATGCTGAAATTGTCCTCAGGGCTTCACCGCCACTTCTGACAGATCATAATTGTCAGCAGAGGGAAAATGCTGAACATCCTTGTCTCATGGCTGATGTAAAAGGTCACTCCAGTTCCTCCATATTACCCTGACCTGCTGAGCCACCGGTACATATGGCGGCGGCGTTGGCGGCTGACAACTCCCCACCTTTTTCCTCCCCTCTCTCTCCTCAGCAAAGCAACAGAGGGTTTAATCCCTTCTCACAGGTTGAACCCATCTCCTCTCTTATCTCCCTCTCTTTCTGCTTCTCTTTGAGTGATGGACAGGCAGCTTGAGCTGTTATGGAAGGCAGCCAGACAGGTCAAAGGTGAGTGAGCGGAATAATCCCTTTATGAAACCCTCCTCCCCCACTGAAGTAAAGCTGGCGTAAGGAAGGTCAGTGTGTAGGCTCTGTCCCCCCTCAGCATCAGCCAAAGATTGTACTGCTCTATTCACTCTCTTACCTTGAGAAGCACGCAGCTGGCTTATCGCACTGGAATTGGCTGTGCAGCATGAATGCAGCAGAAGAGAGAAGCCAGATGAATGTTTGAATGGGGATCGAGTGTGAATGCCTTACCTGTTTCACTTTATCTGCCGCAAGCTTCTCTCTCTCTTGTTTCTCTCTCTCTCTCTCTTTCGCTTACTTTTATCTCAATCTATTTTTCCACACATTCTCAACTGTATGTGCAGGGAATTGAATTGCGCTTTAAAGATGCTACTAAAAGGAATCATGCCCTTTTGTACAGGTCAACTAAGGATCAAGCCTGTTCTGCTGCACTGTGTCCTGGTGTATACAGCAAAACAGGGGCAGACTGAGGCAGTCTGAGGGCTAGGGGCCAAGAAAACAAAAAGGGAACCAGCTCCATGTGTTGGGGAACAGCATTCAGAAAGTTTCTGCATGTAGGTCATCTTATATGGCACTCCAACGTGATTTCATGAATTTAAGGCCACCCTAGAGAGCATCTCATCAGGTTTTCTCTTGGAAGGCCACCCTAAGCATCCAATACGGCACTTTTGAGGTGGGTTTTTTTTCACCCCTGAGAGACACAAATGACCACAAATACCCCTTTTCAAGCAACTGAATCTTGCTATTTTGCTGGGCTGGTGCTGGTTTGCAGTTGGTTCAACAAACATAGTGTACGCCATCGTCACTTTACAAATGTTGCTCCTGCCTTGCGAGCCTACACTGGCATCCAAACATGACCGGTACAACACAATTGTGCTGCTCATCTTGATTGCTTTGGACGGTAATTACATTTTCATATCCACTGAACGTAAGATGTTGCCTTGATTGAAAAGGGGTAAAAGAATCATAAAATGACTACAATGAGACCAAAACAACTGCAAAGAGATGCAAAATGACCCCAAAGAAACACAACATGGCTACAAAGAGACCAAAACATCTAAAAAATGATGCAAAACTGCTGTAAAAAGACACAAACTGTGTCACAATTTATCAACCACAAAGAGACACAAAATGACAAAGAGAATGCAAAATGACTAAAGACAAAAAATCCAAAAGGAGCAAAAAAAAACAACTACAAGAAGAACAAAACAATAACAAAGTGACAAACAAAGTGATACAATACAACTCGAGGCACGAAATGACATCAAAGAGAGTCTGTGTGTCTTGGGTTGTGCCCGAGCGTCCTCACAATACGCCCACAATTCCAATGACTAAACCTGTCCAAGTCAAAATGGCAGACATAAAGTAAGTCATAGTGACACATTGTGTCATTTTAAAAGTTGCAATAATCATTATTCTTATATTAACAATGTGTGAACTTGTAGTGATAATCCCATAGAAAATTATCACATAACTCCATTCTTCCCTTCAGCTCTACAACATTTTGGTAATTGCTAAAAAAAAAAAAAAAAGAAAGAAAAGAAAGAAAGCTTGAAGTTAAAAACAAAAACTGTTCACTGGTTCACTTTCATGGCTCTCATCCACATCATTTCCACACACAGCAGGTAATGATTTCAGTGGAAGAAGCCACTGTACTGTACCTGCCCAGCACCAAACATCAGACAGACAAAGTTAGTGACAAGCTGGTGAACACAGTGGAGCATTTAGAGACAGATTCTTCCCTCAGGAGTTGTTGGAGACAAAAACACAGCTAAACGGAAAGTCTTCAAATGAATGGCACCGCTAATCCATGTCTGCTGGATGTGTTTGCAAACATATCATCTTATAAATATGTCGAGTTCTTGTTTACAGCTTGTTTCAATGCCCCCTAGGTGGCCAAAAAAATCAATTAATGCAGGTTTAAAAAAACATCTAGTTAGATGTGAAAATAATGTAAAAAGTGTGTTCTTGCTAAATAACTTAAGGATGTTTGCAGCATACAGAGAGTTCTCCCAAACATGGCTCACAGACTCTGACTGCATCTGACTGCTGACTGTCACATTTTATTGTTAAAGTGCAAAAATGGATTCATGTTCTAATCTGTATTATCAAGCAGTCAGATAAATCACTCACTTTGTCACTCTGGCTCCTTGATTAATTTGTGATCAGTTAGGTGGTGTTGAGGAGCATTGACAGCTGTCATTCTGAAGAAGCCTTGAGCAATTACAAATCTTTTACAAATTGAAAAGTGAAAAGCAGCAGGTGCAGTTTTTTCTGTCTCCTTGTTCTCATCAGCGTCATTCTCTTTATCACGCTTTTTTTCTCTCAGCGAGTCCCCTGTCTCATCAGTTTAATAGTAGTGTATTGAGCAAAGCATTTCCACAGGTGGTCTCCTCGGGCCAGAACCCAACCCCACCGTCCCCGGTCCAATTACAGCAAGAAGGAGAGGACATTTTTATTGGTCTGGGAGGGGACATTTCCATGGCTGCCATCATCTCCAGGAGTAGAGTCGTCTAGCGCTCAATTACTCCTCCATCCTGAACTGGCAAGGGAAAGAAAACGTCCCCTGCTGAGACCTGGCGAGTCCCAGCGCATTACCAGCACAGAATTTCTGACCTACTTCAAACACAAAAACCCCACAACTTATTTTCACTGCTAGCTACAGTATATGATTGAATATGTGGAGAGTAAAATTCCCTTGGAGTTTCGGTAGAGAAGCACGAGCACACAGACTCTTTAATAACAGACTTTTCCAAACATAAAAAAAAAACATTTAAAGCAATTTCAATGCATTTGAGTGCAAAGATGCCACGGGTAATAAATTATCTCACAGACACACGTTAAGGAACAAGTGAAAGCCACTTTAAGAACAATAATAGCTATGATCTACATAGCACTTGGCAAAACCTACATGAGTGCTTTATATTCATACAACAAAAAAATTGAATCAACTGGTATTTCTGTACGCAAATGATTTGGTTAGTTTTTCTTCTTGCTGTGCTTGTTCCCAACAGTATGTGCACAGTAAATATGTGTGATGCTTACTGCGATTTAGTCCAGAACAAACAATATGACTAAAAAAAGATGAGTGTGTTTCTGCCTTTAACAAAGAAGTTCAAGTATTTTAGGGTTTTGTTTGCAAGGGAGGGGAAAATTGAGCATCAGATGGACAGGCAGTTTGTCAGCAGTGATGGACCGTTGGGCCGAAGAGGAAGCTGAGCTGGAAGGCAAAGCTCCAAATTTATCAGTCAATCTATGTTCCAGTCACCCATGGTCATAAGCTTTGGGTAGGGACCGAACAATTAGATTGCAGATACATGCAGCCAAAACGAGGTCCCTCCATAGGATGGCTCGCCTCAGCCTTAGAGAAAGGGGGAGGAGGTCGAAAATCATTTCCAGCATTTCCCAGGAAGAGATGGAAAATGTTGCTGGGAAGAGGATCGTCTGGAAAACTTTCCTTAATCTGCAGACGAATGGAGGGATACAGAACAATATAATAAGATGAGGAAACATTAGAGGTGGTGTTGTTGTACCTACAATGAAATGATCTTAAAGTGAGCAGTGAAGTCAGATGGCTCGTGTCAGCAAGTTCAATCATTTACCAAATAGCATATGAACAATGTAAAAAATAGACTGCTCAGTGTAACACCTGCGAATTTCAACTTTCCCATTTGATGTAAATGCGTGACTTCTCATGGTTGAGTTGATGCTGATTAGTATAAAAAGAGCAGAACACAGAGACTGGCAGTGTTGGGCTTGCTTGCCAAGATTTATAGTGAGAGTCTTACGTTCATCATTATAAATATGCCCACATGCCAGGCGGTAATAAGGACTATCATATAAAAATGCATATGGAGATAGAAAACAGCATGATTCCTGCATTAGATAATAGTTCCTTAGATTCCACACATTATGAGTTTGAAATATGGCCATTTTTGCACAGAGATACATACGGGGGCGACGAGCATGCATGAGGAAATGACTGGTAGCTGTAGGTAAATATTCTAGATGGAACATGAACTGTGATAGCTGGTGTTGGAGGGATACGTGGACTTTTTACAGTAGTATAAAGTGTGGCACTTTTCCACTGGAGGATGTTACATTTAAATCCAGGCAACCTTTCTTTCAGTGTTAAGGATTTGTGTACATGCAATGTGATTCAATGTGCTGCAAAATTGAATGGGTTCTTCCTTGGCTCATGCTTCACCCTTCAACCAAGTTTCATGAAAATCTGGCCTGTAGATCTTCCACAATCCTGACAGACAGACAGATACACGGGGCCACAAACATGACCTCCTTGGCAGATGTAATTAATTTGAATCAAAGCATTTTGGCAGTGGAGGAATATTTGATGATGGCTTATTTGGCTAAGTAGTAACATGCAAATACAAAAACTGCAAAGAACCTAAATCAGAGCCAAGTGGAGCTCCATAATTTTGAGTTCAATAGAGGGTGTAGAACATTCGAGTGCTCTTTGGAGAGGCTGGGCCCAGTGAGAGCAAAGACCTCTCTCAAGTCCCCTCACCAGCATCAGTAGTAAAGAGGAAATCCTTAGTGAAATGGCCCTAGAAGTTAGATAAGGTCACATTGATTTGTCTGATCTTTTTTTACATATCTAGTTTGGGCAAAAATAGGCAGTTTCCTTATGATTCATTATGACTAAATGCAAGACAGAGACAGACACCATTTAGTCCAGGAGGAGGCTTAAGGTGGGAGACACAGCTATGGTTTGATATGTGGCAGGCAGAAATGTCTTCTTTGCCCTGGTTGAAACATGGACAAATGAACTGCTTTTAAAGTAGATAAATTAGCCAGCAGTTGCCTATTTACACATCCAGCAGACATGTACCAGCATTACCTTTTATTCGAAGACAGTCTGTTTAGCTGTGTTTTTGTCTCCAGCAACAAGGGAAATATCTGGCTCTAAATACTCCACTGTGTTTACCAGCTAGTCACTAACTCTCTGATGTTTGGAGCTGGGCAGCCTGAGCAGCTGCCCAAAGGCCTTGGAGGAGGACCACTGGCACTGTTGCTGTAAACAACAGCAAGTATCTTCACCCACCTATGAAGCCTACTGCTTTAACACAAGCAGGTAAGCAGCCTTAACCACACTCCAGGACGCCAACAGATCCACTCACTGCACAAATCGGCTGGCTGCATGTGGAGCACAAGTTGCTGACACCATTGCATCGACGTTACTGAGACCTGGCGCGGCCATACTGAAGTCTCAGAACAGGGTTTCATGTTTGAACTGACAGTACAACAGCTGATCACAGCGCTAGAAACAAAAAGCAGACTCAAGAGACAGAGCAGCCGCGGTCCTTACCTTGTTGAAAGGCGAGGCTTAGGGTGGGTAGTGTGAAGGCAGACACGACAAGCAAACAGATCGAAAGGGCTACAGCAAGCAAGCAGGTCATAGGAACAGGCACAGGCAAACACAATGACGCCTCCAATGCCAATGCTCTAAAGCCTCCATTGCCAAGACAACATACACAATCTGGCAGAAGGACTGTAACTATAGAGTATATGCCCTGCACTAATGAGATGATAAGGGGCAGCTGTACAGACAGATGACAGGTGATGGTTAGGAATAGGGGATAATGTGCCAAAAGCAATTTACCACAGACACACACGTACAGCAGTATGACCAACCATCCACTCCATCCTCCTCCCTGAGCCTTTATAGTGTGTTTTTTTGTCACACTACCTCTTCTTTTGCTTCTAAACATAAACACCAATGAATTAAAAATGGCCCAATTATAAAAGAGTGAAGTGTGTCAATGACTAACTGACTTGAATTTGCCTCTTGATGAAAATTAGAAAGTAATTAGGGACACGGCTGCAAAGATAATTTACGTTTATGACGATGAAATAATTTGCTTTAGTGTTTTCCTTTTGGAGTTCAAACTGACATGCTAGCGTTCGTTCTTCAGGGATCTGCTGACTGTAGGGAAAGGCTGAAGGTAAAGCCTGAGAGGTTTATGTGTGGAGGACTGTATATCCACTCCCTTTTACACTTAAAAAATTCCACTGTTCCAAATCGACAATATCCTCAGAGCCAGGTCCCTTCAGTAATGAACACCTGTGAGCAAAAGCAGAAAAAGGATGCTCTGATAAATGTGAAATAAATTATTTCTACAGATCAGGCTCCTTCGTTTCATTAATCATCTTCTTCCCTTCACCATCCACCACTGAGCAAGAGTTGCCGCTGCATACTTCTTCCAAATGAATTTTCTCTCCCTGCCTTAATCTTTCCTTCTTTCTTGTTATTTTCTCTCTCTCCCTCTGTCTCTGACTCCCTGTGTCACTCTACCTTCCTCTCTGATAGAATGTTTTATGGAGCGAGTGTCTATGGAGAGTAGCTCTACTAACACAACAACTCCCCTCATCAGATGAAGAAATGCTTGGTTTGCTCCAGTGAAAAATGTTGAGACGTATGTAGGAATAATAGTGGACAAGGGCTCATTTTTTAAAAGTAAAAGCAGAAAGCGTCTGGGCAGGTTTTAAAATGGTATTTTGGTTCTGCATATTGAGGCTTGTTGGCTGCACTGGAAGGAAGACTTTTATTAGCCAGAGGGAGAAACAGAAAGAAAGAGAATGACAGAATGGGAAAGAAAGACGGAGAGTGAGAGAGCGATATTGGCAAACCCCGCTGTTTAACAGGGCTGCCCAGATCCAAACACAGAGTTGGCCAGTGATTGGTCGGTTGTGGTTAGGTCTTGGCACGGTCTGCAGCGACAGCTGTTTGGAAATGATGGAAGCCCCTGAGAAGGGAGGCAGGGAAGAGCAGGACGACGACAACAATCCAGAATTACTGTGAAATTCTGTTGTCCCAGTCCATTCTCCCAACACAGCTCCGACTGACGCAGAATGAAAAATAGGAGGCCGCAACAAATCAACAAAAGGAACAAATGAAGACACAAATGGGAGACTTGTGTTGGTACTGCACATTGCTGAAAGGAACATGTAGTAATTGGATGCCTTCAATCTTAAGTTCTCCTCTGAGGCTTGTTTGTGGGCCTGTTTCATTTCACGCCTTCATCTCAGTCCAATGGGACAGATCATAGAGACATTAAGCGCTGAAGACAAAATGAAATTCAAGCGTGCATGCTATTAATGCTCCTTACAAAAGAGAACATCAACAACTATGCACAAACACAAATAAGCCTATTTATTGGTAATCAAGCCATTCTGTGCAAATATAGCTTGACAGTGTAGGAACACTAATCAATGTGGTAATTACTCTGCAGTTGCTGCTTAATGTGAATCTGGTCACTTAACATGTGGTGTGTTTTAACCCAACAGAGATCCAGATGGCAGCTTCACTATTCATAACTGCATTCACATTAGATTATTACAGAACTGTGTGGATACAAAGGACGCAGTCCAAAAGCAAAAACACATCAACACATGGCTTAAAACCACAGCACGGTTATTTTTCGTCGAGTTATCAGCTGTAAAAGGAGGCCTTTGTGAATCACCCATCTCAGGTAGTCGCCCTTACCATTCATTCAATTCCTACATTACAACGGTTTGGCAGGTAAAGAACAAGCACAGAGCAGCAGCAGCCCAGGCTTATTAACCATTTTAAAAATTATGCAGTACCTATTCAACCATGTCTCCTGAAAAAATGACATTCACATACAATGAAAGTCTCAAGGGAAACACATTCGCTCCCAGGTTACAGTAGCACTTTTAAACACAGGTATAAAGAAACAGCTGCACTTTAAGCAAGCGGTTAATTTTTGAAACTAGTACTTCTGGTCTCCTGGGTTAAAGTTCTATGATGGTTTCGCACATGTATCCACCCAGCCAGACAGCAACCTCTGGGAGGTGCCTTAAACCTGCATTCTTTCTACTGGCCAGCAGGAGGCAGCTCCACTGGCTGCAAAGACAGGTCTGTAAATAGGAAAATGAGCCTATATTTCTCACTTGATTCATTCATTCAGTAAACATTCTCATATTAAGTTTATGAACAGTTGATAGTTTCAAGACTCAAAACATCTTCATTTTGTACATTATGGTCATATTTAGATTAAAATAAATGATAAAGTAGGGTATTGGCTACCTCATGGATGGCAGATCATTACCACGGTGCACTCTGTATTTCGTCTTAGGACTTTGACCCTTTAACAGCATTTCCAGTTCTTTAACATTAACTGTAACATTTTCGTCAGTTAAAAATATCTTGTTCAGTAATCAGTTGGACTAAAATACAATTTAAGGAGTCGACTCTTCATTTTTAATTACAGCTACCCCTTGCTAACTAAGTTAGCTGGATGGCATCAGCATTAGTCTTAGATAGTGAGGACCCAAATACCAAACTTGAGACTTTGAAGAACTGAAGTCTACATATCAGTGGGGGACATTACGGTTACTACGTCCGTTATTTTTATACAGTCTATACCCCAACCCTGTGAGTTTTTTGCTTCATCAAAAACAAGCGTTATACAGGAGGAAATACATTTCCCTTAAAGCACAATTTGCAATGCATTTAAGTTGCATAGGAACCTATTTTCTCAGTCTTCTCATGAAGGATTTAATATAATTTCTTTTGAAAACTTTTGCAGTGTGATTCATATGATATCCTATGAAATATGACAGGAGACAATCACTGTTTTAAACATTGCAGATGCTGTTTTAAACATGTTTTAAAGGCATAGGCACCAAAACTACATGACTTTATTTTAAGAGAACAGGGTTAAAAGTTCTTGGTTCATTTGGGGTCATGTACTTCCCCCCCTATAGCTCTCTGATAGGAGACCCAGTGACATTTAACACTATGTTGCTTTGTCAGCACACAAAATGTCATGGGATACCAGTGAATTCCAGTGTATTACTCTTTGTAGGAAAAGCTACCAAGTGTTGACAACTGCCTGAATTTTTAGGAGAAGAGGCAGCCCTACTACTAGACAACTGCATAACAACCAGGAAGCGGATACTTACACCACACTGTTGCTCTCTGAGACACTTGTATTCACAAAATTATTGCATGCAAATAAATCAGGGTGCAGCGACAGCTCTGAGACAAAGTTTTACCAGATACTCATCATCAAGTTCATCTGTCTGTACTCCCCCACAGTACAAACACTATCCTCTGTCTGCCAGCTTATTTAGCCCCTCAGCTGTGTATTGTTTTGAGCAGCATAGGGTTCATTTTCTGTGAAATGTCAGACTGTGAGTGAGTCAGCCATGGCAGGTGCGTGGGATTGGCATATACTGTAAATCTCTGGTTAACAGTATAATGAGTTAAAGGGGAGCTCCGCCACATGGAAGGAAATGTGTTGGAGGAAAATGTACTTCACACAAACAAGACTGCTTGCTTTCACCTGCCTGCATGGCTCAGGCACAGCGGAAACACACACGTGCATACACCCACACGAAGGCACATACAAAAGACAGTGAATGTTCTTCCTTTAGAGCCAGCAGGTTACGTTTGCGAGCATGTGACTAAGGACACCTCACAGGCTCTTTGCGGGCTTCCGCTGCAGATGTAAGTTTGTTTAAATGGTGGGAAAAAATCAGGAAAACAGGTAGAAAGAGCACAGCCAGCTCGTATTGGATACTATGACGATTTTGGCGCCCTGACGAGACACTGCCTTCTATTAAAAGTGCCACGCTTTGAGCTTATTTCACTCTCACCCCTCAAATGCTGGCGGGCGATGACTAAAAGAGGGCACATTCAGTCATCCTCCCTCCACACCCTCTCCAACTCACACACATGTGTGGATGGATCCACTCAGACATATTCACAAGTGAGCTGAAGGCTGTACATGTCTCCTGATGTTGTGGATGGGAGGCTGGGGCTAAAGAGGGGTGGGTTAATAAAGCATTCTTCATTTGCTGATGAAGTCTTGATGCAGAAGTGGGCAGTCTTGCTTTAAGACATGTGATCTGACTCTCTCTCAGCTCGCGCTCTCTCTCTTTCCAGCTGGGCTACATTGTAATACACACACACACACACACTCACGCACGCTCCCTCACACACTCGCTCTGCCTCCCTGACACAGACTCTCTACTTAGTGCGTTGGAGAGAGGACTGAGGCTCACACTATCAGCACAGCTTCTCAATGGGGGGACGCAGCCAAGAGCAGACAGAGCAGTCATTCCACTGGAGCCTTCCGCTGCCTGCGTGAGAAGGAGACGAAGAGTGAGGGAGGGTAAATTAGCTCCCTGTCATCCCAACATAGGAGTTCTACAGACGGAGAAGAGACACAGAGTGAAGGAAGAGGAGAGGACAACAGATCTGCACGTATGTGGCTGATACAGCAGTGACATGATCAGCCTCCCATCACTTCAAATCCTGGCCAGTTTGTGACACAGAGAACTAGGTGTTTTGCTGTTTTTGATTGTGTTGCCAAAGGATTTCAAAAGGAACTGAGCAGCGGGGGTCCAGAGGAGGAAAAAAACAGCATTTTAGCCCTCTTTTGTGCGGTTAAGGCTTATCTGGTGCTGGAATTTCAGGCGGGAATCACTGGCTTCAAAGTATGGATGGATTTAAGACAGAGGAGTGAGTCTGCTGGGCAGACAGGCAAGGCAGTGCTTCTGACTGAGCTCCTTTCCTCCTGAACACACAGCTCAGGTAAGGGTGTGGGACTTTCGAGGAATACCTCTGGTGTTTGGGGACGGGATGGGTGTGGTGTGCTGTTGATTTAGGATATAGGGATATAGAAAAAAGTATCTGAGTTGAGTAAAGATGAAGTGGCTTGACCGTGGTAAAACACCCTGTATAGCACAATACAAAAAGCACATTTAACCAGCATGTTATTGAAGTTTAACATGAATTTGAGACAAGAAGCACAAATACACTACCACTAATGACGCTACAACGTGCTGAAAGACATACTTTGCTTTTAACAAATTGCAAAAAGTTCACATCCATCTATAGGATGCAGCATTAATAATCTTATGGCTCCTCGATCTTCGTCTCCTCCTGCTGTATGTCAGATTCATGCGTTTTTTGCGGAGTCGTCAGTGAAGTTGTCTCCACAGCAGAAGTAGTGCAGAAACGAAACGAGTGTAATATTGTTAAATCAATGTTGCACGCAGGTGCATCAGTGCGCCTGCAGGTGTGTCTGCTGTTTCTACTCCTCGACCGCATTTACTATCTCACCAATTACGCATCGAGAGACCTGTCTCGTTTTTTACGCGACACTACAGAACTGAGAGTAAACTGCTTTTATACTGTCTTTCTGTTCCGCGTGGGAAACAAGATGGATATTTATTATATAAAGCCTCTCGTGCGCTGTGAAACCGAAGCTGCAACAGAAGAGTTCTGTTTCCCTGAAAGCTGCTTTTTGTTCCCCCTGAAGTTCCTTTAAAAATGTTGCCCACGCGTTTTCGTTTTTTATTTTAAGTCTGTCGTGCGCCTTCACCTCTGGTAAAAAAACAAAACAAACGCTGCTACCACATTTTATTTTCGTCAAGAAAGCCTCCCGATAGCACGGGAGGAGCTCTATGCAATATGCAGTTAACCATGCAAGCGCAACGATTCCTCTGAATATGAAGGCAGCTTGGCGAACAGAAATACTGTGTGGTTAAAAAAAGATAGAGGAAAACATACCCATGGGACCAGTGCGCATTTCCACAAAACCGCGGATTATGTTGGATTTAGTGCAGGGGTGGGGATTTACAATGTGCTGTTCATAATTATATGCTTAATTTTCGCGGGATATAAGCAGTCTCAATGTCACGAGGGCACAGAACACACGGCAACATTTAGTAGCCCCTAATGGCTTTAATCTCAGATACACATCAAAAACACAAAGTGGAGCAAACAAGCAAGCAGTGGCTTTCTGGAAGCAACTTATTGGATCAGGCCTGCTTTTATTCTCCGTCAGAGATTTGAAGCATTTCTATTTAAATGTGAAATTTCCATGGTTTGAAGTTCATATTGAAGAGACTCCCTCGGGCTCATGGTGTGCTTTATATTCTCCTGTGTATTGAGATATAGTAGAATCAAACATTAAAGGGAGCGTTAGATTCACACTGCCACATTAGAGCATCTGATTCACTCAGAAAGTCACCACCTCAGTGAAAAATGACACATGTAAAGCAGTCAGTGCCTGTGATATCTCACTCATACACTGAGTGACTTGGAAGAAGTATGTTCTTCTCAAATCAGTCCAAGATTATTCTTTTTTTTTTCAGAACAGTCTTAGTGAATGGGATATAGTCATCAGGGAACCAAAACACACCGATCCACGCTTTAGTTTGGGGATGAGACTTTTAAATTTCCCACTACGGGGTCCTGAATGGAGAGAAGTGCTAAAAAACACCTGGAAAGGAGGAGAGCCTCATTATTCAATGAGGGCTAAGGCGTGTCTCCATATGCTGGCCCTCAGCAGCCATTAGGCAGTCGCTGAACAAATCTTTCTAAAGCCTGTTATTGCTGTTAGAAATGCAACATTTTCTAAACCTTTTAGAATATTCAAGGCTTTAATGTTGCTGCTGTTGTTAATGGAACTGTTATTTTCAGAGAGGTGATATTATAGAATTATTGCTACAGGATAAAGGTTATTTCCCTTTTTCTGCATTTATTTTTTTTAAATTTTTGTGCAGTGCAAGTCCTTTTTCAGACTACAGCAAGTTTAAGCCAGACATATTGACAAGATTAACTTTGTATTTGAGTCTTTTGTCTGCAGGGTGTTTTATTGAAGCCTCTGTCTCGTCTTTTTATTTTCAATCCGAGTGTTATTGAAAGAAAATACCCATGCACATACCTTTAAATAAATCATACTCCTAGAGATGCTCTGTTGTAACGCACTGTGCTGTTTTGTTTCTTTTGTTGGTACATTAAAACAAACACAATGTGTGTGCTGTAAATATGTATGGGGTCATACTGTACTACAACTCTGTTTCCCTGTTTCTCTCCCCCCGCTGTGTGCCGTCCTGCAGACTCGGCCTTACCATGTCCTGGTTGTTGGCCATGTGGATTAGCCTCGGCTTCCTGCTGCTGTGCCAGGCCACACTCTACCAGACCATCCAGCAGCACCATGTGGCCCGGCCCGGTCGCACCGACATCCTCACCCTGGGTACGTGTACCTCTTTGTCAGATTTTCAGCCTTACAGGGCGAGATGTTTGCCCTCTCGATGGGCCAGTGGTTCTCAGCTTTGGCTGCTTAAAAGCAACAGCAAGAGACTGCTGCAGTATGTCAGGATGATTCGCCACGGTACTGTACTGTAACATGATGATTCACCGGGCTCGCAGTCTAGCAAAGGAGAAGATGACTAATTGTGCTTCTAATTGCATGTTTTTTTTCTTATATTTAGCCGTACTCTATATATCTACCCGTATACATGCTGTGCTATTTATAGAAGAAATATGGTGACTGTTTGGGTGTTTGGTTGTTTAAATCTGAACACAGACACCCTGTGAGATAAAGAGCATCTTCAAACATTGTGAGTTTGCGGGTAGCGAGATGATTTGTGTGTGCAGCAAAGAATTCTTGACTACTACACCCTGAATCTTGCTGGCAGACTGTTACGAGTAGGACAAGCTGTAGGCAAAAATCCCTATTACTGTGCTGGTAGCCAAGGGAGCTTTGATCACTGTGGCTTAGATGGAAATGACAATTATGTTTCCCTCTTTTGCACTAGGAACGTTTGGCAATTAAGCCCAACGCCTTCTGCACCGTAGGGGCAAAAGGGGAGGGTAGACGCCGAGGCGGATCTAATTCTCTGATTATGAAAAAGCTTAGCAGCGTTGCTTATGGTGTATGTGGGAGTGTTACAGGGAAGGCAAAGGTTTTCTTGAGCAAAAGCAAAGGCTTTCTTTAAGCTTCTAACAATGAGTGTGACTCCCGTGCTGAACCCTCGTTCACAGTGGGGCTCTCTCCAGAAGCCAAGCGGCTGTTAAACATTGATGCTATCTTCTGCTTGGTTCCCTTTGTGTGTGCCGCGTTGCCAAGCAAAAAGACAGTAATATAAGCACAGCAAGAGGGGGAGAAAAAAAAAAGTCCAGCATTGAATTCTCCATGCTTGTGTTGAACATTGGTGACTTTAAGGAGCATTGTCAGAGAACTGGCTTACTTTTGCTTTGGAACCGCTGACATAGGAAAATCCCAGCTATGATAGATAGAAAGTTCTCAAAGTATCCCAGTCGCGTTAATTGGAACAAGAGGGTGAAGGGATGAGCGACAGAGAGCTCTGAATGAATTTTTAAAGGCTGGCTTCCAGTTTTTCTGGGTTTTTTTTTCTCTTTTTGACTGGTTGGCAAGTCGAGCTTGGTGCCAAAGATGTACAAGGAAGTGCAAGGCTCAGTAAGTGTCTCTTGAATAATGCAGTGGTCCCAAAGGGAAAGAAAGGGAAAAAATAAGAGCCCCCACCCTCCCTCCTTTCTGAACACCACCACCCCTGTGGTGGATCTGGAAGAGTCATCCAGGCAAAGATAGTTATGGCTGAGCGTTCTCTGGAAGGTTTCCTGTCAGACAGATCAGCTCACACACTTACTGCATAAACTAAGGAGGCTGCGGACATACACACACGTTTACACACCATTTTCTAACTGAGGCCATTATGCCGTGGCATTTTCATGGGCCCTTGAGGGAAACTGGAGCTGTGTTCAAGACACACCAGGTCTGAGGCAACGCAAGCTTAGACAATAAACACACACACACTGCTGATTTGATATTTTAAGTCGCAGATTTCATTCTTGTTGGACTTATTTAGGCGGAGCCACTCAATTTTGGATAATGCCACCAAGAGGTAATCAAAAGAGATGTTTTACAATTTATGGTCTGTTACAGTGTTATTTTTACACTCTCCAGAAAACTTTTCAAACAGACTGTGATGGATGACAGCCATAATTGGTGCTGACAATCATAATCTGAGGATATGTTGTGATATTTTACTATCCTAATCAGCAGGCTTCCCAGGGATAATGGTCTATCACAACTGGGCGCTCGAAGGGAACACATCTCTGTCTCTCTCTCTCTCTCTTTGCTGCTCGGCAACTGTACAATTTACAGTATATCATGTTTTTTTAAGAGGATTAAGCTGACATCAATCTTACTCAGCCGTGGAGTGGCGTTAACCGATCTAACCAGAACTGCTCTCTCAGAATTGAAATGCTATGATGAATATTTGAATTAGAATTGATTTTATAATTTGAGAAGCTCTCTGGTTTCATTGAGGCCAGAACCCTCAGATATAAATAGATATGGCTATGTAGGACGTAGCAAGAAAAAAAAAGAGAGAGAGAGAGATGTCTTGCCTTGAAAAATCCATTGGCTTTCATGCTTTGCTGTTTTTCCGTAATCAAATAACGTTTCTGGGTTTCTAAAGGACAATAAAAGATGTGTGATATACTCTCTGCCATATAGAAAATTAAGTTGTAAAATGGTTTTGTTAATGAAGCATGAGAAATACAAGATATGAAATGTCTGTGCTGATAAACAGATTAATAGAAATCGTGTTTTTTCTTAGACTCTTACATGCCTTCCATTTGCTGGGATTATTGATTCTTTATCTTTTTATTACTTGATGACAAGATAGGTGAAGCTGCTTTTCTGTACCTTGTAACAGCATGGCCTCTAAACCATTACACTGAAAATGGACTTAACTGGCAGAAAGTGAGGTAGTAACAAAGCTGATGTAACCACCTGAAGAGAGAGGTGATGTAAAGTGTAACACACTGAAGTTAAGTTGCATAACGAGTAACAACTTGACTTTTTTGTGGGCTTTCTACAAATCCCACCCTAAGCGGACCTTGTCGTTCTTTATATTCCTCATTTCCCCTTTTGCTCCTTGGTGTGCTTCATAATTACTACAGCCACTAGATGGCGTCACTAACTACAAGCATACATTGGATAATTTTAAGCTGCTGTACAAATGACACATGGGGTGTTTTTTTGTGGGAGGACAGTCTTTCATTGAATGTGGCATGCTTTGCTACTGTATTGTCTTCTTGACAGTCGTAATCCAAGTTTTGAAGTGAAAAAGGGGGTGGTATTTTGTAAGAAAACATGTCCTGAAATAAATTTTGTGGATCTTGGCATGCAGCCCGGCTGACTGTCTGAGAGACTGAGTGGTACAAAAACTCACAAAGCATCCCACATAGACAAAGATACACAGACAAGGGGCTGCGCGAGGAAGAAGTGAAGGTCATGTTGTGCTAGGTACAGATGTAATTCTCCAGCCTGTTGAAGCATCTAACAATATTTGAGAAATCAGCTTATCTGCCTCCTGCAACAGCGAGCTGACGGTGCATACCAAAGAAGAAGAAAAAATGTGACTGAGAGATAAAGTTTCACATTTATTTATTTTTTTCAAATGTTTCCGTGACAAATCGTCGTAGTCACCGCTGAAGCGGAGATTGAGTAACGAGTTGCCTGACTGCTTCGTCACCTGCTCAGGAAGCGGCGCCGCTCCCTTTCCCATGAGCCTCTGCTTCACACAGCCTCCCCCTGCGTCCTGCTAGTGCGGCTGAAGATTGATGGCGGCCTGATTCTGGGCAGCCAATTCTGGTCTCTCAAGAAATAATCCACTACATTGACAGATGAGCTGAATGTGACATGACACACACAAGCCCTGTTCTGCACTCTCCCCACCTGCCAAAACGCTCGCTGCCAACACTGCCGCTGCACAAACCAGGCCACTCCTGACAGCACATAGTTTTGGACTCCATCACGAGTCAGTAAAAGTATAACAGATTTACATTGTCCGTGTATCGCTTAAGTTACTGTACATTTTGTGTTAAGCCCTCCCTAATGTGTTGTCTACTCAGTGATACAGTATTGTCATTAAGTTACGCCTAGCAGGTAGTCTATTTATTCGGCCTTGCTCAGCTGAAGTATGCATACAATAGCCATGTTCATAATGTATCAATACCCAGAGGGGCAGTCTCAATATAACACCACTTTAGCTGCTGCTTTGTTTTATTATGACTCTGACAGGGCAGTTTAAGAGAGTCTCAGATCTAATAGAACAACATGATTCCTGTTCCAGGTAGAGCTGTAATACTAACTCGCCTGTTACACTGTGATAGCAGGCTGGAGCTGACATTTTGTTTGACCCCTTTATTTGGCAGCCACAATTGTCAAGTGTATATGTGCACTAGAGCTGCATGATTTGGAAAAAAAAACATTTAATTAATTTTGATGATATTACATAAACAATATGATAACTATGTTGGGAGGAATGCTCATTTTTGCATAATTATTTGCATTGGAAAATATTGTAATATGACCGGGGTCTGATATTTTTGCAAGGATCTATTCCAAATAAACTTTTTGTTGTCCTAGTATGTAGAATATAATTTTAACACCGGGACATCTCTGCAACGCCTCAATACTTGCAGTAATTCAGAATGGTATTCCGACACATTTCTGCCTTTAAAATATATTGCCCTTCCTGCTATTTGCATATTGCACTGGTCCATGATTCTTTTTTAATAAAATATGGATTAATTGTGCAGCCCGAATTTGCTCTGTTACAGAACTGTACTTGATATATTATTAAACCCCTTATTGTGTAATTGAAAGAATATCATAATAAAAAGCTGAATATCATAATCAAAGAGGGAAATGAAATGATTCAACCATTAGTGAAAACACATCAGATTCTCCTGAACAAATTTGCATAAATATTTTACACTTTTGCAGTGAGATTGATATGATAATGAACAAAATGTAAAACATTGTGGACACATGATGACCATGCTTTAAACACTCGATGTCAACCTGACCATCATAGGCATGCAGATTTATGCAGCTATATGAAAAATGTGTGATGGTAAAACTGAAAAGATTTATAACCAGTGTAGTGTTGCTTCTGTTGTATTCTCAGTCACTGGTTTAAAATGACTTGTAAAGTCTAATCACAGGGGATTGGAATAGATTTTAATAAACTCATTGTTCAATGTGCCATAATGCTGCCTCAGTGTTAGAAACTCTTTGAGGTAGAACAAAACATGTAATTACTTTGATTAGCCAAGAGGCGTCATATGGTTAAACAAGAGCAACAGTGTGATCATCAGCAAGGATGTAGCCAGTAAATTAAAAAATGCATCTTCAGCTTTAAGAACACAAGCTGTCAAAATACTGGAGTGCTCAACTTGAGCTTTAATAGATACATAAAGCTAAAGTTTTTCAACTTTAGATCTAAGGGCCGGGGTTTTCTGGAGAAGGGGGATGTCTGACAAGATACAGGGGGTTGAAGTAAACCTTGAGCTTGATGTAAGATAGCTGTCTTTTTGTAAATGAGGACAGGGTAGAAGTCTGGAAGCCATACATGCACGCAGTATGAATTGATTTTTTTCTTCCTTTTCTTTCCATCGCCAAACGGATGGCTGCTTCAGAAGATTGATGATTTTTCTGCCAGTGTTTGGGAATGTGAAGAAATTAGCTTCACTGGCTCACAAACTGAGTGCACACAGCGTTTTCAACTTGGAACTCATTTCCATAGTTCTCAGACTACTCATTACAAATAGCTCAGCGTTAGCAGCAGAAACGCAAAAGTGAACATGCACTTTTTTTAAAATCAGTCATCTTCAAAGTGCTTCCTCTGTGGAGGTGTAAGAGCTTTTATGAACAGCAGATCCTACCATACTGCCCTCAGGAACAGCTTTCTATAAACGCTCTCAGTGTTTTTGTTTTGCCATTAAATCAGCTTTATTTACACCCCCATTAAATTGTGGGAACTCATTGGTGTGAGAATTGATGGTGAAAGAAAATTCAATTAAATT
The DNA here is from genome assembly GCA_903364295.1 of Serranus cabrilla. Taxonomy (NCBI): domain Eukaryota; kingdom Metazoa; phylum Chordata; class Actinopteri; order Perciformes; family Serranidae; genus Serranus; species Serranus cabrilla. The sequence goes on from CAFUXE010001060.1 coordinate 213,449, forward strand.
GCAATCACTTGAATGGGTGACTCCTTAATCATATTTTTTAAACACATCCAAGATTGTGGAATAGCCTTTTATGTGGTTGCACTTGTGCAATTTGTTTGACAAAATATTCGCTTGTGTGTGTGCCACGTCTGTAAGACCTAAATGAAACTATAGGGTGATGTAAATCACAAATTATATATGATACAAATTTAATAAGAAACATTAATTTTTTTTAACATGGTATCTGCAAATCCAGCCTTTGCCAACAAAGGAAGTAAAATCCTTTAATCTACCTCCACATGGGATTATAATTGCTTTGAAAACTGTGGGCTTAGGTAGAGAGCTCATGTGATCTCACTTTCTATCACACAGCATGCCCTTCGAGGTAATGAAAGCAACCTTTCTAAAAACTAGGCAATAACTGCCTGATCATTCAGGTGCCGAGCAGCTCTTTCTCCGTGCCTGGCCTCTTCCCCCAGCCCTCCATCGCCTTGCCCCCCCTTCTCCCTCCATCTCCTCGTCTCTATCGGCCCCTCAGACGATTTGTCATGGATCAGATGAGACAATTTGTCATGGATTAGTGCACTTAAATGTCTGTGTGATAGTGGAAGCAGTCACTGGAAAAGCTTAGGAATCCTATTACATTGCGTTTTATGGCCGGCAAGAGGGGAGGCAGGAGTGGAGGTTGAATTGGCACTTTCTATGGCCTGTGTGCCATTTCTTGACTTTTTCCTCTCAACATAATCAGATATTCACTTAGAGGTGAGCTCCACTGATGTGTCTAAACTGGGGAAGTCGACAAAAAGTTACACCGCATGTTCTTTCTTGGTTCACTACTTCAATATGGTACCATTTAATTGACTCTTTGCTAAGCCCCACCCAGCCTGTCAAGCTTCTCTAGCACATCATATATACTGTTAACAGTTTTACCAGTGGTAAGCTAACCGTTCAAGTTTGTAGCCATCTTTGAAACTGCGGGCTTGATTTCACATGGAACACTGCATTTCTAACTGTCTGTGTTGGATTTCGTCATCTGAAATACAAACTTTCACAAGCTGATTTAATCAGCTGTAGCTAGTTGGTGTTAATTAAAGCTAAAAAGCCAGAGCGGGTTGAAAACTGTCATAAGCAAGCGGTATGCTCCAGGCCTGAAATGTGAAGCTAATGTAAAAGTGCCTTAAACCTGCATTACTTCTAATGGCCAGCAGGGGGCGACTCCACTGGTTGCAAAAAGAAGTCAATGAGAAAACAACGTCAATACAGTCGTCAATACAGTCATCAATACAGCATGATGTTGATTTTGTCAATTATGGTCCATATGCTTAAGGGCAGGGCGACCTTGTGATTGACAGGTCAACTTCCACGGTGCTGTTCCACTGTTTGTTTTCCACTTAGAAAATTGCCCCTCTCAAAGATTGTTTTCAGATCAGGAAAGTTAATTGGAATATTTTGGTTGGCAAAAAAAATCTTGCTTAACGGTTGTTAATTTTGAGTTTGGCACAGATCTTGTTTACAAAGCCAGCTAGCTAGGGCTAGCATTACCTGATAACAAAGCATTGTCCTGGCTGCAATATGACGATGATGGCGGCCAAAATGTCAAAACCAAAGGCTTCAAAACTGTAGTCTGCAAACCAACAGGTGATGTCACGGTGGCTACGTCCACTTCTTTTATACAGTTTATGGTCTTAGGTTGACTCTTAAACCTTCCATATGTTTTATTTTAAACAGGAGGGTTGTACATTTTTACTCTAAGCTCTGATAATATAAGCATTTCAGCCCCCACAGAGTGGATGTTCCACTCTAACATTACCTTTAACCCCAAACACGCCCTTGCCTTTGAGAGAAAATGCTAGGTTTCTACTGTAGGCAGTATATCTCCTATTAGAGGGTCATGCACACTGCTTCACTATGTGTTTAAGTTTAAAGCTTGACAAGCCTGTTCCGCTTCGTTTTAGTTGCTAAGCTGTGATTTAGGGCAGGAGTTAGCGAACTATAAATACGGAAGATGTTTGGCTTTGCAAGATCGAAGACAATACAAACTTCTGCGATACATTTGTAGTTATATTTTCTCATGGTGTCACATTATGTCTTGAGAAACAGTTCTTGATTCACCTGTGGTAATACTGTACCAATATCATTAGTATTTATTTTCTCAGCAGTCTTTCTCATCTGAAGCCTTTAACTGCGTGTACGGCATTTTCTCCCTCCTTGAGCAAGATTAGATTGTAGTGGATTAGATCCTGTTCTTCTCTGATGTCAGATAATTGTATCAGACAGAGTGCACAGGTGCTATTTAACACAGGTGGCACATTCCCCCAATTATTTCCAATGAATGGAAGGATATGAAAATAGACAAACCAGTCACACAGCGTTCAAACAATCCATCTGTCTAGCAAATAAGTGAGTTACACGTTGCTGCGTCACAGTTGGTGTATTTTCAGCTTTTTGTGTCAGATTGTATTCATTCCATCGAGTTGCAGCACATCCATTTTATTTATACTGAGCAGAGCAGCAGGAAGTCACTGTATCGTACATCATTACCATCTTTATTCATACAATATCTTATGCAGCTTCTCTATCACCTCTAGGCCCCTCAAGCCCGTTAGTAGCGTCTCGCTGAAGTGAAATAGCTTGCTTATGTTAATGGTGCAAAGAGACACACTGCCAGGTAATTGTGATGCAGCAGAGCTACTTCGTGGCATCATTTAGAACCACTGCGGGGGACAAATGTTACTCATTGAGTGTTTTGTTTGCAGAGGACTCACTTTGCCCCAGCAACTCATTTACCCAGTGGCAGTCAAATTAGATTGTCTTAACCATACTACTAATTTACTTTCTAAATCGTTTCACTTCGCTGCATTACTTTTTCTTTTCCTTGTTTTTTGTTATGCAGTAAATTTTTTTGAACACTTCTTCATGTAAATACATATAAAAATAGCATCGATTTTTAGACAGAATTCAGAAAATATAAACAGACAGCCAACAGAATCTAAAGCATGTTGACCCTTATTGTCTTTTTTCATATAACTGGAGTGCCAAGTGTATATTTCAGCAATGTTTTTCTCTTGGCAGACTTCACTTCTGACATGTTTAAACAGACAGATAAAATTATTGATTTTGAAGTTAAGCTTCTGCTTCTGGATTGACCAGATCCTTGTCCTTATGAATTTTAGCCTATGAAATATTTACAGTTATCTGTATGTGTACTTTAAGGCAGTGAATGAATATTTTAATTTTAACTAGAAGGGCAACCGGAGAGTGCAGACCTCTGCCAAGGTTATCTTAAAAGATTAGGGTCCTAAAGGGGGCCAGCCACAGGAACTGACCCAGTCTGAAACATGTTTTTTCTGATAATCCCAACCCCACACAAATGCAGCACAAACACCCCATATCGCAGTGCAAACAAAGGTGAAAAATAATTTGTGTGTCTGTCTATGATTCAGTTGTGCTTAAAAATGAATGGATTCTTTCTTGGCCTACAATACACATTTCCACCAGGTTTAATGAAAACCAGGCCAATTGTTGACCAAGGTCATGATAACAATGGATCACATAACTACTTGTATGTGAATGATGTTGCATAAAGTGACAAACCAAGAGACCTTTACTACTCAGTTTTCCTCTGTTTAATGAAGCTTTATAGTGTCCTTCAGCTCACTGTTTTGGTTTTCAGGCCCACAACTCCACTGTTTTAGTTCAGTATCAGGCATGGATGGATTACTGAACAGCCTATCGGTCACAGGTTCAGGGGCCCAAAGCGTTAGTGCTAAAAATGTACCCAAAGAGATACATACCAATCAGGAAGAGCCTCCACAAAAAAAACATAAAACGACTACGAAGAAACACAATGAGACTACGAAGAGACTCACAATGACGATAAAAAGGGGCAAAACAACTACAGAGAGACATAAAACAACTACAGAGAGACGCAAAACAATAGCAAAGACACACAAAAATAAAATATATTAATAAAATATTTACAAACAGACCAAAACAGTTACAGATGTATCACACGACTGAATGGGCAAACGAATGCTTCTGTTGAATCTCATCAGGTTTTCAGTGTCAGTGTTGTATTTGAAGCCACCAAAAAGCAAAATCACTTAATGAAAGATTAAAGTTCATTTCTTGTTTCTCTCCTGTCACGTTACCCTCTAAATGTACGCACACCTCACTAACTGTGTGAAACCCACTCCTTTGCGAAATCACTCCTTTGCACCTTCTGTGTTTCAGAATTGTTTTCACAGTCATAATAACATGAAATTTGAGCTGCATATATTCAATTTGTTGCCAAGGTGACTTGCTTTCTCAGTTTGGCCCAGTGAATCATTCATTCGAGCCCTGACAGGGGACAAAAATGGATTATGGGGTTTGGAATTATGGAAACAGAAATCCTCTTGCTTGAATATGTCCCTACTTGTCAAACGAATGATTGAAAGTCTGTCTAAATTTTCCACCCGGGGTGCTCTGTCAGCATTAGCTGAGGTCTATTTGTCTTGTCTGATGTGTCTGGATGAATCTATGCGGCTGCTGTGCCGAGGCAGCACCGTATTGTCTTATCACAGCTTTATCTGACAGCAGACGCTCCAATAATGGAACTTAGTTTGAGATGTCACAGTTAACTGTTCATCGCTGCGATACAGAATACGACACACGAGATGGACACTGGCAAATATCTGAATAAATGGACAGGATATCTTATTTTAATCTGCATTAGACACCGTGTTTTGGTTTCCACACTATTGTGTATCCTGTATTGAATGTGCCAGTCACTGGCACTGTACACAGCGAGAACTGTGACAGACTGTTGAAAATGTAGGAGGACAATTAGTAGCCACTGTCCCTGCAATGTATCTTCATTTGCCACAGTATCTCCAGCACATGTCAGGTTCACTGAACATGGCTCAATGCCCTCATACTTTCCCGCTCGGCGCCTGCTGGCCAGGAGAGTGAGAGAATGAAGGATGAGGTGGCACTTGCATGTGTCTGTCTGTAGCCTAATGACCCAGAGGAGCTTTTTTTTTTCTCACACACACTGTCTCTCCCCTCACTTTTATGCTCTTTGTCTTTGTCGTTCTCTGGACACCTCGTCTGCCTATTAGCTCTGCAGCTCATCTGCCTCGGGTCTTATCCCAATCTTATTCTTTTTTACTCCTCAGTACGTCAGTTTCCTCTGAGGACTTGCCAAAAAAAGACACGTTTAACTTCAATTATCCTGGGAAACTGAGCAAAGTTGGCAGTGTGTATTTGCAAAGAAATATTATTTAGAACCTCAGGCAGCCAGGCAGACTATGTAGGATTTTCTCTTCCCCCATCTCATGTCCCAGAGGTTTAAGTGGTTATGAGCTACCAAGCTTTTCCAACAAAAGAGACCTTTTGACCTGCTTTTCTGTAAGTTTTGTGAGTTGAGTTTAAATGAGGATTAATGCCTGCTCTAAGGAACTTGTTCAACCTTTTCCCTGAAGGCGTCAGCCGAAGTATGAGGATGGCATACATGTGTACGAAATAAGAGTGTGATTGGAACTGAGCAGAAAGAGCTGAATACCTTTCCACATGCCGTCTTTGATCATGAAATCTTTCCTTTTCCTCATGGATTTCAGCTTCTCTAAGGCATAAACTGTGAGGCACACATGCATGCTAAATAAAGAGCGCTGGGACTGTACTGATGTAAAACTGCATCCCCCTCACCTCGTCTTTTATCATAATATTTTCTCTGTCCTTGAGGAGTTGAAACCGCATCAAGGCCTATGAGCTTAAGCTCCTTCAAGAAAGACAAACAAAAACATCAGTTTTTATAATCTTGCTGCTGAGCTTTCATATTTGTAGGACATCCCGGCTAAGTCAGGGCGCCAAATATAATTTCATCCCATGCGTCCACAAAAGGGACGCCTGTGCCCAACGTTTGGTGAATGCATACTGTCGACCCGACAAATGAACGCAAAAAAAAAATCAATGTTTATGTTTATCTATTTCACGCTCTAAAATGACTCCCTCAGATGAGCTAAATGTCTCTTTATTTCTCTTTTCCTTTTCCCACTGAAGGTCTACGTGGCTGTGTGTGTGTGTGTGTGACTTGGTGTAAAAGTGTAATGAAAAGTCTACTCAGAGCTGAGCCAGTGTGCTCTGCTCTCGTCAGGATCAAGGGCTTTGGTTTTGCTCTCAGCAGATGCAAAGGAGCACAGTAGCAGTGTGATGTTTCGCTGAAGAGAGAAGAAGTACCTCTGGCTCACTTACTGTATATTAGCTTTTAGTATTACATTCCACCTCTTCCCCTGTTTTGCTGAGTGCAAGCCTCGCATAGAGCCGCGCTCACATCTCGACACGACTCCCCCTCTTCTCTTAGGTGCAATCAAAGCGCAAGCCTTTGATTTAGCCATGAATAAAATACAGAAATGTTTTGTGTTACATTCTGTGGAGTGAGCAGCACCTCTGTCTAGCCTGAATGTTATACTTTTCTCTCTTTAAAAAATGAATGTCAGGCAGAGAGATGGCAGAAACAAGAAGCTGGCTGTATCTAGGCACTTATATTAGTCACCGGTTGTATTCATTCACTAGCTCCGCCACTTATGTCTTACTTCTACACCTTTATCATCTGTCTGACTGAAGGTTCGATAAGCTTGCATACTGTTAGCATGATAATAATTCTCTATAGGAACAGACCATCATCCTAATATTAAAGGAGGACTTTTATGTCCATGTTCAGGTTCATACTTTCATATTTTGGGCTTACACTAGAACATGTTTGGCTGCTTTAATGCTCAAAGAACGATTAGATGTTTGGCATACAGCCCTGGCTGCTGTACCTCTATTAACCCTCTGTCTGAGACGCTCAGTTGTAGTGCCTGCCTCTTTAAGCCTCCCTCCCAAAAGAGCCCAGGCTGCTTCGATTGGTCAGCAGTTTTGGGCTCTCGCTGTCATTGAACTGGTTGTCATTGTAGGTGAAGGACTTCTCAAAGTCAATTTCTGCTCTGTTGCTACATGACGATGGTGTGCCTGAAAGCTCACTGTTGTATTCCATTAATTTGAAGGGAAAACTCTCTGATTGCTAAACTGGGGCAGCTGTTCCTACACACCCGAGGGTCACAATAGAATTAACTTACATTCATTTCTATTTGAATTGAATATCTCTGCAAAATGTTATCGACTTTTAGCCATTATTGGAAACGTGTTCTACTGAAATAAGCGTGGTGCTGTTTGCAGCAGGGACCTAATGTTTACCTGTTAGACAAATTGTATACCACGTCACAATTAGCATCTAATTAATTAATTTATTCAAGAGACAGAGATTAATTTTTAAATAGTAATATGACTTAGGCTTGGACTTTATTGACCCCCAAGGGTAAATTGTTTAAAAACTGTTTGTTAGAGCTTAAGCAGTGCAGAGAACTGTTTGGAAAGAGGAAAAATTAAGATTATATTAATTACATTACCATGCCAGTCTGCTTGTACTAATGACAGGACCAAAAATCCAATTCTCCATCCATTTTAAAGCCTATAAACCAAAAACCACACACTCAGATATGTTCCAGCATGAAAGTGATCAAAAATTTGGTAAAAAATTAACAGCATGGATAACCAAGATGCAAAGGTCCATGGAGTAATATTCCTTGAGCATCAGGTCAATGACGAAGGTCAAAAGACAGAAAAGTCATAAACAATAACATGTTCTGCAAGTAACTGACAGTGTGCTGGAGTTTTGTCTCTTCTTGAATATTTGTAGAGAAAGTTAGGTAAAGCATAATAGGTCCCCTTTAAAAAAAAGAAGCCTTTTCCCAGAATTGTTGCTTCTCACAGTTTGTTGGGATATAGAGGCGCTGTGCTCATCCTGTCAGGGCAGTCACACCACACCGGGTCTCTGTGCAGCGGCATGTTGCTGTAGTGATGTTATTACAGTTTTGGATGATTCACATGAGAGGGCAGGCAGGCAGAGAGCATCACTTTTTTTTGGCTCTTCAGCAAATGAGAAATGTCACCCACAGCTGCAGCTGGGGCAGGCTTAAGGGGGTACATATTCAAAGAGCCATGACTATTTGTTCCACTGGTGTAATGTAGTTGGCGGTATACACCGGAGGGAGGAGGAATGCACGCTAAGAAGGGTGCTGGTAAAGTAATACTTTTTTGCAGGGCAGAGTGGTGAATAAGATGGAAACCCCTGAACAATGCTCATTAGTGGCTGGAAGTATGAGTTGGAGAATATCTGTCTCTGACAGGCTGCTCTCTGCTCCGACATTGTGACATCAACCCTACCAAATTTAATGTGTGTGTTGTGTGTGTGTGTGTCTGCAAGTCGCAGTTTGTGTATCGCAACATTGGGTCGAGATGTGCAAATAGAAAAGGATCGTTTCCACTCGAGCACCAACTGAGGTGCAACAGTGTTTTCATTTTCAACCTCGAACCTTCTGTCAGATTGTTCCTTAGCCTTTTGATAACCTGTTGTTGGATGTGTCACACTGATCCCAGTCCACAGAATGCTGTCAGACAGCCTTCCTTTAGCTCTCATTTCTTTCTTTTTTTTGTCTATTTTATATTACTTAAATCATTTTACAGTGCATGTTACATTCTTATCATATGCTGTGCCTTTATTTTTATTTACCTAAGTGCCATTTACAGGACAAACGTTACAATGTCAAATAAATATTTAAATAACTGCTGTTCCGGCTCAGAAAGAAGCCTCAGATGAAGATAAAGAGATGTGGGAATTAAGTTTATGGCAGAATGCTTGAGGAAGGTTACTGTAGACTGGTGGCACAATGTAACGCAATTAGAAAATGTGCCAACACTCAGCGTAGTGTCGGGCCAGGGCGGCTCTGATTTATCTTAATTCTGTCCTGTTTCGGCAAGTTGGGTTTAGTACATTTTTAGGTCATTAAACAAACAATATTCATGAGACATGTAGACCAAAGTGATTTTGATGAATTATCACTGTTTTAACCTTAGATTGTTATTACTTTAACTGCGTCATTCCAAGACCTTCAGAAATGTAGAAATCCAGCTATAATTTCTGTTTTAACATTTTCTGGCTGTGAGAAATGTTGTAGTTTTTATGATTTGTTTAAAAGTTTGATTCAAACTTGCTGGATGGTTGCAGGTTTCTGAGACTTGATTCCTACTACAACTATTAGTTGCAGCCGTAATTTGCCTACATAGAGCAGTGTTTGGTTAAACAGTTTGTCTTTTAATGTTAAACTCAATTGCATGTTCTTTCAGCCTTTGAATCACTGCTTTAGCCTTTTTAGGTGTAAGAAATATCAGCCAAAGCACAATATCCAAACATATGACACACTAGCCTATTGAACAAGACATCCAATTGTGCCTTTGTTGCTAAATGAAGGGAACAATTTTCTCAGTCTCACACAGTCAACAGTTTGTATGATAAATGTTTCTACCAGCGCCAGAATGAGATGAAGACACCTAGAATTAACTTGAGTACCACTTCAGTGCTGAATCAATGAGGGGAGATTTTCTGGAGCCGGAGGAGATGAAAGCCGAAAACAGTTGTGCCTAACAGATGTTATCCAACACCAGAGCTGCAGATAAGGGGACCCCTCTCTCCCTCTCTAGCCAGAGGTGTGCTAATGTTAGCAGTATTGGTGATATTGAAAGGTGAATACGAGCCACTCGTAAGGTCTTATGGTCTCTCGTGAACACGCCATCTCATCCTGAGGTGAATTGGATGAGGATCAGAGTACAAATCTCGTAAGTCTCCTCTAGGAGTCACGGCTCTCTCTGCAAGGGCACTTGTAATAGGTGTCTTACACATGGGACAGCGGCAATAAAACAGCCTCATATTCCTTTTCATGAGGAAGAGAGGATCGTGTAGTCTTAAATGAGGAAAATGGCTCTTATACTGAACACAGGAAGGATACAAATCAACACCAGGAGCATAAATTATAGGTTTAGAGTCAGTAGAGTGGTGTAAAATATTTAAAAACCATAAGGTAATTACTTGCTAATCTTTACAATCTCTTATCGTTAGCCAGGCAGGATGCTTTGTGCCTGAATACAAGAGTGAAGACAATTAGATTCATGTTTTCTGTGGATCCTGATGAAGCCTCGCTGCCATTTGGAGGAGGCAGCAATGTGTTTGAACAGTGAGAAAATTTGGCCGATCAATCTCCCATCCCCTGTCCAACAGACTCGACTACCATCGATCATCATTTACACGTTACATCTCATTCCCGGCAAGATGCTAGCTGCCATCAACATTTTCCTCCGGACATTTGCATGTCTGGCTGGATTCACCTGTTTGTGCGTGCCTCTGTGTGTTTGTGAGGAAAAGAGAATGAGCTTATGTGTATGCAAGGGAACTAGATAGGATGTGTCTCTCCGAGCCAGGCAGCCAGCTTGCTGTGGTGCTGTAGCTGAAGCCGGGCCAGACAGATGGCATCCATTTGATCAGGGAGATGCTGTAATGGTGGGCCAGGAGCCACTAAGAGAGGCTGTTATTGGGTCTTCATGATCAGGCCATACTCTCAGTCTGCCAGACAGTGACAACTTTAACCTTTTTAAAAGCGTACCTTCTTTTCCACTACTGCTCCACTGATTTGTTGGCTGATGTGTCAGATCGTTAATCGGACTGTCTCAGAGCTCAAAGTGTGTATATTCATCGGTGTTTGGAAGAATATACACAAAGGTAATGATAGTGTTATACTATCCACAAGATCGCTATGGGACCGAAATCAACCGTTAATTTAAACTGACATTTGTCTCCGTTGCCACTTACTGATGATTGTGGCTCCATGCCAGAACCTATATTGTCCAACAAGACTAAGAGTCTCCAGCCGTGCTCTGGGCTCGGTGAGGTTTTACTTAAAGTGCATTTACATGCCTCTCAGATGATCCGGTTTCCTGAGTTGGGAGGCCATTCTTCTGACCTCAATGTGGTCATGAGCTTTAAGTTGTAATGCGGTTACAGCATTGAGGCTACAATGAAGATGTGTTATATTTTATTGCTCAAAACAACTAACACATAAGCTGCATTCCTTAAATATATTTCCTTGTATATCGGACTCTTTTCTAACTAATGTACGTCACTCTACGTGGACAGCAGCGAACGATTACAGCTTAACACCGTATTAAAAATGACACGTCATCACCTCGGGAAGTGGTGTACCAAACTTAATAAAAACAACATTATTTTGAGAGACATGAATGCAGGGTTAGGCACATCAGTGTTTTTAAGCTACATGCTAGGATGATAATGCTAATACTTGGATGCGTACATGAAGAGCACACTTGGAGATTGCTTTGCTAACGTTATCACTGGTACCACTTTTCAATGCTACAATGAGCCAAACATAGTTGTCACTTATATGGTGACAGCAATGTGCTTTCCTATGCTGTGACAAAAGAGTGTATAAAGCATTAAACAGTTTAATTCTTCTAATACGATTGCTAATTCCACTATGCTTTCATGCTACACCACAGAAAAAGAGTCAAACACGCTACCCACAACAAAACAAATGATAGGTACATGGATGTCTGCACAGAACCTGCATGTACATATGCCATCTGATGATGCAATTTACATCACATGACCTGAGTGGAACCTTTCATACTCGTCGATGCAGAAAGTATTTCTCAGCTTTAGTCATCCAAGGGGAATGTAATGGCAATCCATCCAATATTTTGCAAAATATTTAACTAATAAAAGAGAACCTCATCTGTCTGTCTCATGATGGAGCTAGATGCAAAGCCAGAGCATCAATGAAGTCAGCAGCTATTATCCTCTAAAGACCATGAATGTTTGGGGAAATGTTCACAGTATTAAAATGCTTCGGTCGGGACCAAAGCACTTGCTGTACAGAGCGACTGACATTACCACCACAAGAGTCCCATAGTTAGCATGGCTAATATGTGAGCACATATAACTGTAGACCTGGTATCCATTTCAGCCAGATGTTGTTAAGCTGCTTGAAGATGTAATAAAGATGTAAATAAAGTCATAAAAAAACGTCTCCCAGACTTAACACAATGGGGCTTTTTATGTGTTCTTAATTGGCACAGTGCCACTGGCTCTATCAGACAATACTTATTAGTGGGCTTTTCTCAAGTTGTTTTGGTCATTTCATTGAATGTGTCGCCAATAATAAAAAGATAGAATAACTCAGCCTTATCCCTTAAATGTGGGTTTAATAGAGTTCTCGTGCTGGATTTCCAACATAATTTCCATAATTGACAAACAGATTTAACGAGAACAATTAATTTCTCTGTAAAACTGAGATATGAGTGTTGTTTGGTATCGTCACCCAAACGAGCTTGTTTTCACTCATTTTCACCACCGCCACTGATACAGATGGCTTCTTTTAAAGGTGTAAAATTTTAATGAGAACGGCTTTGTTCTGCATTGTCGAGATAGTTTATTTTACTCCAGTCCAACAGGGAGCATATGCTAAGTACACAGAGTATTAATTTTCTTGTACACACATTTGATATTCGATGAAAGACATTAAGCACAGTGTGTTTCATTTCACTCTGAACACTGCGATTGCCTCCTCTTTTTCCCCCTGCTACTTGTCACGGGGCGGAGACATTTTCAGGATCACATTCGGCCCTTATCTCGTCACACTTGCAAATCCATTTTTAAAAGGTTAGACATTAATGGCAAGAATCCCCTCCTTCTCCCTCCTCCTCTCCCTCCCACTTTCTCAGATATGAGATTACACATTTCACCCTGAGCAACAGACAGAAACTAATCCCCGGTCCATGAGATATTAGGCCTATGCTCGCCGTGTGGCTGACAGCTCTGCAGGGCCGAGTTTTGATATTGGGCATTTAACAGGCGGCTGTAAAAATCCAGCTTCAGTTAGGCACTAAACCACACACACACACACACACACACGCTCTCCCACACACTCGCTCTGCACAGACCATGTGCTGAAGAAATGAAGACAGAAAAATGTGCACACACACATCTGAACTTGCACACGAAGAAAGTCAAAGCAGATGTTTCATGCTAGTGCTCTGAAAAACTATGCCGCGTGATTTCGAGTATAGCAAATGTTAAATAGCAAGATAAGCATTGGGCCTATCAGAGTAAGTGTGATAAGTATCCCATTAAGTGCCCTATGGCTTCCACTTTCTCTCTGAATCAGTGGGTCCTAAGTGGAGAAATTAATATTTAATGCTTCTAGTAGAGTGCTTCAGACACTTCCTGGGTGATTGCATCAAACTCGCAGTAGATTTGACCGTATCAAACCCACCTTTTGATTCGCCTTTTACATCGATCGGCTCATTTAAAAGATGAGATATATTTAGAACCATTTGCTAGTACTGCCTCCATTTAGCATTTATTGCACTTTTAGTTGGCGAACACATGACCTACAGTAAAGTTTGAGCAGTATTCAAACTCGCATGACTGATAATATTGATTCATTTACGAGCCATTGTACTAGCCGTGTGCACTTTTGTATGGAGGCCCACTCCTGCAAATGCACTGCATCTCCAACTCATGAGAAACTTTCTCAAAGAAATGACTTAGTATTTGAAAGTATTGACTTCGTATCACAACATGATGAAAAACTCAGACTCAGTACTTCAAATCCATGAGAAACTTTCTGAGTATAATGGGATTTTTTTTTTATCTTAAAAGACTTGGTTTTGACACTTATTGTTATTGAATTATTATTCAAAAACTTTCTCAAAATAATAGCTCAGTATCTCAAATTAATCTGACTTTCTCAAAAGATACAAAATAATTATTTATCTATTTAAATATTTTGAGGTAAGCATGTCATTATTTTCCAAAAGAAGAAAGGTTTTCTTTTTCTTTCTACTGGTGAAAATAGACTTCCTTAATGTTGTGAAATGGACTGGTTGGGCTTGTAAAAATAAATGTCTTCTTAGTCCTAAAGCAAACACCTAAATGCCGACTTTTTTTTTTATAGCAATACAATCAGCATTATTCACATTCAGTTTGAGATGTAAAAACACAATGCTATTGGTATATTACCAATGAACCACACCAGAAACATTTATGACAGCTGTTAGGACTTTTAGTTTAGATGAATATGTCTTAATCACGGACTGTGCATGACACCACATTAACTTTTGACTTCTGTATTGTATTGATTTAACACTAACAATGGCAGCTGTATTAAACACACCCTCAGTGTTTGCTCTCTAACAATCAAAGACAGACTGGTCTGCAGTTGAGAGAGCCAGGGGCAATTTACTCAGCATTCATTGTGCACGTCCAAATCATTAGCATCCTGCACTTTATAAGGGTGTCATACATTTCATTTTAACATCATGACCTTAGCTTTATTAATAAATAACCACCGCATGATTTAGATCAGTCTAAAGCAAAATATCTGGGGTTTGAATAAACCAATGCAGGGTGTTAAAACATATATAAGCATGTCTTTATGTTGACTTAAGGATGACATGACATTACATATGAATGTGCGGTTTTGTTGTGAACAACCCAGCAGGGTCTGAAGTTAGTTATTTATAGTTTTTCAGCCATATTTTTAGCTTGACTCAGAAGTAAACAAGGCTTGCTGACATGACTCAGGCCTCAAAACAGAAACAGAAAAAAAGTGAGATCTTTTCCACGCATTACATGCCCCACTAAAACTTACAACAGCATGTTAAACTCACATTTCAAAAGCAGGAAAGTGCCAAGCTCGTCCTCATTCCTCGGCTTTGATTAAAAGCTGTCCGCTGGATGTACAAGATCATATTAGTGACATGACTCGTGTTTTGTTATCTGAGGACATGTTTTCTTTGAGACCCTGTCATTCAGCAGCAGACTGATGAGATTAAAGTGTCTTATGTCTCTTTAAAGTACACCACGCTCCCTACGCGGCCCTGTGTACAGCCTATAGATGCCAGTTGATAGACAGCCAATTTTCTATTGTGCTTCTGTTGTAAATACAGCCGTGAGCCCTGGAAACACGAGCCAATACCGAGCCAACACTATTCACAGAGTTGCAAAAGCGTGTAGGGAGTGGGGGCTGTCAGCTTGTGTGTTTAGACCCTCCATTCACACCAGTCCGCTGGTGTAAATCCAATTCATCAGCCCTTAATGGACTGCACAAATTGTCTCTCTAGGATCTTAACTCCAGGAGTGGATGGACTAAGCAGGAATGGAGTGGGAGCATATGGCATATAGTGTTGAGCACAGCATAAAGGCAAGGGCTGCAGATGAAGTCATTAACGTGGAAAAACATCAAAGTTTTTGCATCAATAATTCAATTTGAAATTTGTGATTTTCTTTCTCCAGGAAACTCAGAAGAAATATTGGCTTATAAATTAAACATTCACAGTCTCTAATCACACTAAGCAACAAATCGAACAATTTCCATCATTCATTTCCTAAAATGACTTAAAATCTTAAGAAAAGTGTCCACATCCTGCTGCATATTTGACCTCATGCGATTGTCACTCTCTCCATCGCAATCATGGTTTGGAAGAGCGGAACAAATGTGTGTGTGTACGCGGCTGTGTGGCTGAATGTCACTGCTCACACTTCCAGCGAACACGCACCTGCAACTGAAATTACAGATGCCACGTTTCAACAGCGATGAGCGTCGCAGAGTAATGTTCAGCAACCAGTGGTTTTCAGCTGCGTGCAGTTAGTGTGGTGGAGATCTGAGAGCTATCCTTTTCTCCTAAAACCCATTTGCTCCCTCCATTTCCCTGCATTTGAACATGATCACACAGCTCACAGGGCTCAACAGCAGCAACAACAACACTAGTAAATTGTCACTCATTTACTCAGGGGCAGCTACACTTACTGGGCACTCTGTTCGACTCCATCAGGCCTTTGATCCCATTTGTGAATAGCCTTGTGTGCTTATGTATGTGTTTGAGAGTGTAATACACACTAACACTTTCTCAGAAAGGAGTGCAGGATTCTTTTGATAATGTGCATAATATCAAAGGCTTTTAATGAGAGCCGGACAAATTTATTGTTGATAATTGCCTCTCAAAGACAAATCAATGTCTATTTATGCCAGTGTATGTTTTCCAAAATAAAAACCTTTTTTTAACATACATTGTTATATAGAAAATTAATCTACTTTTATTTATTTTTTATTTTAAAGGTCAGCAATTGACTCTGAATTGAATCTGTGTTTTCATTTCTAGAATTGGTTGAAATGTAATTTTACATATACACACTTGAGACTGATACCTCAGCCCAGGCATCAACAATTCTACTGTGAGTTTGAAATCCGCTTCATAAGCATGTCTCTTAACAGGTGCCATGTTGGGGTCCTTATACACACACTGTAATATTATGTTGAAGCACAGTTCGTATTACTACGGAAGCCGTAATGCTCTGACAATCCATCAAGCGGTGCGGCTTCGTAGTTTACCAAAGTCGTACTAAAACATTTTGACAGATTTTAGAGCGTTGTGTACCACATAAAATCAGTTCAAGGTCAGTAAGCTCAACCGGAATTCATTCATAGGGTGCACGGTCGATTTTTGAGAAAATTTAAGGATTTTAAGTTCGCCTTACAGTCTGAAAAATACGGTACATATCAAATATCAAAGCAGCTGCT
Organism: Serranus cabrilla; assembly: GCA_903364295.1. Taxonomy (NCBI): domain Eukaryota; kingdom Metazoa; phylum Chordata; class Actinopteri; order Perciformes; family Serranidae; genus Serranus; species Serranus cabrilla. Next base: position 229,939 of record CAFUXE010001060.1, read on the forward strand.
GGCCTTTCTGGAAAACCTGCATGATTTCTAATTTCCCCTGAATCTGACCCAATCACCATGGCAGGCATTACAAATAACTAAGTATACATTCAGAATTCTGAATTTGATGCATTTTGTTGTTATTTACATTTGACACAGCGTCACAACTTTATGGGGTATAAAAATAGCCAATATTTTCAGCAGTTGTCTCACTTCCTCCTGTGTTGTTCATATGAGGTATCAGTATTAAACTAAGACAGTTTAATGACCAGTTACAAGTTCCATATAGTTGCTTTAAATATTTGTTAATACAGTTCATTGTTTAAGAAAGCAACCTTCTATGTATATTATTCAGAGTCATATCAGTTCAACATCTATGTACAATCCACATATAAACTGGTCTATTTTAACGCCAGCTCAAATATTCACTAGATCAGCCACAATATCTATAAGTCACTTGAATTTTTCCTCTTTAAAATCTGTGTTGTGTTGCCTCAAACAGCTCATATCAGTCAGGCTCTATTTTAAACGGGAGCATTTCCAGCAGAAGTTTCATTGCACAAACACCTTTAACTCTTTCGCCCCCACAGAGTTTCTTTTTTGTTTCTCAGCTCAGTTTGTCTGCCCTCTCTCCAGCTGTCAAATTACCATCTTCCTGACTTGTTTCACCACCATTGATTACTTAGTACAATTTGGGAAGAGGAGTAACACAGGTGCTGGAGTGTCTCACTTTATCTCTTGTACTTCCCTCCGTGTGTTTTTAAATGGAAAGCAGAGTGGGAGAGAATGAACCCATCTGCACCGAAATGAGTCATCAGTCCTTTTCCAAGGTTGATAACACCCCTAACAATCTGGGAGTGCAAACAGTCCCCCAGCTACCACTGCTACAACATCACCTGTTGTCAGACAACATGCAGACTGCACCTGTCAACACATGAAGCTCAGCACGGCAGCTTTTATTCTCGAGAAAAGCTCTCAGCCTGCACAGGAAAATGTAAAGTTCCTGGATAATCTATTATTTTGACCTTATTATCAAGTCTAATCATAATTTTATATTATTCAGCTTGCTCCAGCTACTGTGTTAGTAGAACCCGTCTAGGATCAGTGAGTTTTCACTTCACGCTGCGCTTGGCATGAGCACTTAAAGACTTCTCTCCATCCTTCGCTACGCTCCCTCTCTCACACCTCCGCTCTCCCCAGCCCCGGCTTCACTGAGGAGGGATCCACTTCCTCATGATTTTTTAATATCTCCCACATCTTAGGACTCTGTGGCTGAGGTGAGCCGTGTTTTGTGTGATCAGTGTTTTCCAGACTCTACATCTGCTTTTAATCAGGATATCATCGCCCCACTCGGGTCTCCTGAGACGAGCTTGTCCTGTCCTTTACACTCTCCCTCCATCACCTTTTGCCTTGCACTTTTCACTCCGCCTTTCTCTTCCCCTGAAGTGTGAGCATGTTATTTAAGTCTTCCCTGCGAGAGGACACGGCAGGTAAAGAGGGTACAGAGACGGTTTGTGGTGTGAAACGAGAGGGAGAGGTTGGATTTGGAGGTCGGTTACGTGCTGCAGAGTGGAGGGGAAGGACGGGGTAATGCACTTGGAACGAGTTGAGCAAATCCTTTACGGAAATATAATTCATCACCATAACAAAACTGGTGTTTTATTTTAACCCTGTGAATTTATTATCTCTATTATCAAGCATGAGGCAGACTTTGAGAACTGTGAACAAAGGCATGCGGTTTAGAAGGCTAAAGAAAAAGACACGTGTCACTTTTCAGTGTATGTTCACACTCTGCTGCTATAACACCTTACACAGAGGTGCAAGTCTGTCATATAAGCTCTGCGCCAACATTTCAGAGGTGCAGAAAACAAACAAACTTTGTCCAAGTGGTATTATGAGGCATACACCGCAGTGACAGCTCCAGTTAAAACTTCTTTGTAGAATTTATTTTTTCCCTTTTCATGTAGTATTAGCCGAGACTTTAGTGGATTCACTTTGAGGTAAATATTGTCATTTTAAGGGATCAGAGTGGCAATCCGTGTACAGTGTAGTCTATCAGAGGCTTTTTACCTCTCCGGATCTCTTAGCGCTCTGGTGTGGGTTGGATCAAAAGCACTCATCAGATCAGAGGGATGCCAGAGCAGGCCTGAACCCGCACTGCAAAGGTCACGGTTCACTCCATTATTCATCAGGCTCCCATGCTAAAGCCAGGGAGTGTTAAGGAAGAAAAGAGAAGAAGAAGAGAGAGATCGAGAGATTGATTTAGAGAGGCGTCCCCCTTTCTATACCTGTCCTCCCACGGAGACCCCTGCCAAAAGTCCTCCTTAGCTATTCCAAAAGCCCCGGCTCTCCTGTGGATAAGGAACAAAGGGTGCAGGCAAAATGATTGAGGGAGCATCAGAGAGAGGGAGCTAGAGGAGGGAGAGCGCCTCCCTCTTGTGTGGCCTGACCCGCTACCTCAAACACCCCAGCTCTTGATAAAGCCATCGCTCCCATCTCACCTCCGCCACCACCACTGCCCCTCAGAGGTAGGAGACCAAAACAGAAAGATGCCCTTTATCTCCTCAAATATGACACCTACAATGCCCCCTTGATGTCCAATGCCACCAGCTCCACTTCGCTCCAAGACCCTCGACCACTGGCCAAGATGAGTAGAGTCGCCAACAACAGAGAGAATATTCATTGAGTAGGCTCCCATGAAACCAGCAGCTCGGCACCCAGCAATCACTGTGTCATCTTACCCGTTTTATATGTCCTCTAAAGGGTAAAAAAGAGCTGAAAACACAAAGCCTGTGATGGGGTGACAAAAAAAAACACATCCACACTTTCCCTGTGAAATCTAAATACGTCTGGGGCCCTTGTTGTACATTCTGTTCGCCTATTGTATTCCCCGCGGAGTAAATGCGCTCTAGCTGTTCTGGGTTGTTTTATTTTATTTTTTTTATGCGGTAGCATGGGTTTAGCATTGGCCGTCAGCAAAGCTCTCTCTAAACAGTGACCCGCGCTATGCAGCCTCTCTAGAAATCCCCACGTTCCTCTCTGCTCAGGGGAATATTTCAGGAAAGAAGCACGGGAGGTGAGATCTATAACTGAACACATATCACTTTCTTCTCCCCATCCGCCCCCGCTATCTCCCCTATCCCATCGATACACACACAGTACACGCCACCTCCGCAGAACAATGAGAGGATTCTGTGATCCCCTGTTCTACCTCACTCCCCCACTCAACTTTTTTTTTTTTCCTTTTTGTAATAGCAGCATACAGTATCAGCAGAATTACGGTGGCTCGGCTCTGACGCTGCAGCAGCCTTGCGAGAGTGTGTCAAGCCCAGAGGGGTTTATGGCTTTGATCTAACGCACAATACCCAGTGTGTGAGGTGGAGAAGTGTGCACGCACCCAAATGAGCGCACGGCTCATCCGCAAATGCTTGAACAAACACGTACACCTACAGACGCACACACAACCCCTTTGATATAGTTCCAGGCTTTTAGTGGGTGATTAGGAGAGGCGACCCAGCTAAGGTCTGGAGTGATAGGAGGAAGCAGGAGCCTGCTGCTCTTTAGTTAGAGGAAACCAATACTCTGTCTGTAGATAGAGGAGTAATTATGCTCAAGGGTTGAGGGGAGAGAGGAGTGGAGCGGTTTGGAGTGGAAGCCAATGAGGGGAGGAGGATTAGGGCGAGGGTGAGGAAGACTGTGCTGGGGGGTTGATTTCAGATTTCCCACTGTGTCACCCCCAAAGACAGCAATTAAAATTCCTCTAGAGGGATTTAAAGTGTGTTTGTTGTGCAAGAGGCTAAGCATATGTGTGTTTACATTATGGTGCAGGGTGCGGTTGTGCATCCAGTGCTGCATAAATGAAGGCTGCCGCTGCGGTGCATGCACAGATATGTGAGTGTGTGTGTGTGAGAGAGTGCACACGCCTGTTTACTGAATCCACTCCCAACACTTGTTGGTGGTCTAAGGGCTATGAAATATTAATGCGCCCTCTCTCTTAATGATTCATAAATTGTATTCCGATACTCACCATTCTGCTTCTCCTCGCTATATTCCTCTCCCTATAATTGGACTGTTGGCTTGGTTAAAAAAAATAAGTGTGGAGTGTGGAGCATGAGATGAAAATCAAGTTTTCCTCCCTCCCAACACATTTCACCAAGCCACACGCAAGTGCTGAGGGATCATAATGTCAGTAAATAGTATTCATGAACAAATGCTCTCTCAGGGAATGTGTTTTCAGCATTCACACCGACACCGACTGAACCGCGCCGTGGCCGGGAAAACCACTGCAGACTGGCAGTGACACCTCACAAAATATCAGCTTTGGCAGACAGGAAACGAGGGAATGCTTTATTTACTGTAATAAACCTTCCATTATCAGGAGAAAGTCCACATATTTCTTTTTCCTTCTCTCCACATTAAGATATGGCAAGGCCTCACCCTAATGTGTGCTAATCTAAAAGAAACAGATTCACATTATGTTTGCTTTATTTATTTATCACCCCGGCATCGATCGGAGCCGCGGAATCACCACTCAGGACTAAATGAAAAGAAAATAAGCTTCTCACTCTATAGCTTCTTTATCTGACGTTTCTCTCGGTCCCCCAGCCTTCACCTTGTACTCTTTGTGATTCAATAACACTTTATAAAATGGCAACATTAATATTTGGACAGGAGAAAATCTCATGTGGGTAGATTGGCTGCATTCTAACCACATCTTGAACTCACTCACACACACACACCTAAACACACTCACACGCAGGCATAACCGGCTCATCTGCAGGACCAGCTGGGTGTCTGCTTACAATAATGGGTGAAGTAATAAAGCGTAGAGCTCTCCTTATTTGCCTGTCTCAGTGTAACTCATTGAGCTGATTGGCTTTAGATGGTGACATGTCTACACTCAGCAAGAGCATTCATTTGTGCTTTAGATGAGCTTTAACATAATCTCACTCATTACACACACACATGTAATGAGGGATAAGCTGCTAAGGCTTTTGTAGCAGGTGGGTTGGCATTCTTGTAGAAGTGGAAGAATCATACAAACTCGAATTCAATATGAAAAGACAGACGACTGCAGACCTCCTTGATAACATACAAGGATGCGTACAAAGTCTTCCACGTGTACGTTCAGTCAAGTTCACCTTCGCTCAAGGATTCATCAGAATTATCAGTCCGGCTGTAATTCCCTCCTATATGGCTCTCATGAATAGAATATACGGTGAATACTGCTGATCATCAATCATGTACACACTAGAATGGTCTTATATCTCATATCTAAATCATCATATTCAAAAATGTAGTTTCATCTGAAGCTGCTTTCTCATATGAATGAATCAGGTCTGATCTTGTTCAGAGTTGCCCTTCACACAACAGAGGATTCGTGTCTGTGTCAGAAGTTTTCTCACTTATTGTAAATATTTTGTTTGTTTAAGGCTGCGAGTGGTGGCGGGTCAGAGCGTGCAGGGGGCAGGATTAGGGCAGTACCTCACGATTATTTTTTTTTTGATTAATCTATTGATTAATATAACAACTAATCTCCTTAAATTCAAATTTTAAAAACTTGTCATTTATATTCCAATATTATATTCAGTAATCTTCTCTTTAAACAAACAAAGTATGCACTGCAGGGCATTATTCCCCAGCTGTTTTAACTGGTAATCTATGTTTTACACTCAATATAAAGTCTATGGCCAGTGAATTGTCTGGTCCTGAAGAAACAGACACATAAAGTATATGGGAAATAAAGATAAATGGCATATTCAAATTAGTATAACTTCTGTGTCACTGATACACAAACTAAATAATTCACATTATGTAATTTCAACACTTTCCCTGAACTGGAGAATCAATTTCTACTTAAATACTGGACTTAAAAAATAAAATGGTCATGACAGATTTTTCTCTCACCAGACTCACATTTTTTCAGTGTTGAGTGACAAAAATTAACTGAAAGTGTGGACAGACTGTAAGGATCAAATGTGAAACGGCTGAATAAAAATGTGAGATGACTGGTGTAGAGTTATGTTTAACAGCAGCAGTGATTCAAGGGAACGGACATTTAACATTAGTAATTCAATTACTATGAACAGCAACACATTGCTCCTGTCTATAATCAGAATATATATTACGTTTGGGCAAGACAAGACGCTGTCTTTCAAATTGCTCGGGATGCGTCCGCTACAAGCGCTCGTGCATTGTGGCCATACTTCTCGGAAACCCCCTTTGTCTTAAATATACCTAGGAATGCCCTGCTCTGAATGCTATTGCAATTCAATGAGAGAACGGTTAGTGACCCAGGTAGTACAATAGGTGAAAATAGCACACTCGTACTGGAAATTGAGAAAACTGAATGGAATTAGCACTAAGTGGCCGCGTCTGTAGAGGTGAGACTTGTGGGATCCATAGAATTCATGGAAACCATTTTCATTAAGATATCTTGAGGTCAGAGGTCAAGGGACTGGTTTAAAAATGGCCATATCAGCTTTTCCCTTGACAAATGTAATCTTCAATATTTGAGCGTTATTTCAACCTTTTCCCATAAAGATATCATGATGTGGTTTATTCCAAATAATGACTTGACTCTTCTAGTTCCTTATGATAACTCTATCGTCACTGAGCTCACTGCTGCCTCTGAAAAACAGAAGGTTAACTGAGCCCACTGCATGAAGGGGTTAATGTCCATTTGAACTGATTGGGAAATGTACATACTCAAATACAGCTCCTAATGCAGAGATGAGTTCAGAGCTGCAGTGCATGTGTGAAGTGGTCTTAATTGTGATTTCTGAAAAAAGAGCAACTGAACAATCAGCCCAAAGATTTAGCAAGAAGCACTCAATAAACCGAGGCCAAGTTGCTCCTCAATCACCTCCCAAGCCCGACTGACTACAGCAAAGGTCACTTCCTCTGAGAATCTATCGAAACGAACGGCCCTGGATATCACTGCCGGCGACAGGATCCTCTTTTCTTCCTCAGCCTGAACCCACGCTGACCAGTGACCAATGATGATTGATCCACTATGTTATGGGCATAACAACTTCCAGGAGCTAATAAATCCTGCAAGTGCTGTTGTACAGACAGACGAAGACAAAATGAGAGACAGATTGGAAAAAGGGAAGAAAGCGGTGCAGAAAAGGAGAGCTGAATGCTTGCTAATGCACTCATTCTCTCCTCCTTATGCTGCAGATGTTTTCTTTAGGATAGCATGGAGCTACGTGCATCAGAGGCCAGACCTGGAGTGATGTGTGATGTAAGATCATGATAGCACTTGCTGCAGGGCTGGAAATGTGATAAATCTCCAAGAAAAATAAAATAACGGAAGGAAATATTGACATGTTCTGGCATGTCGACGTGGCAGCCACACAAGTGATTGCTATAATGAGCATATCAGCAGTCTGTCTGCACTGACACATGTAGTGTGATGACAGAGTAGCCTCCCACTTCAGTGTTTTCATGATGATGTCACCCACGCACAAGTGAGGCAAGATAACATAGCTGCCAAAGAAGAGCACAAGTGTCCGCGGTTGGTGAGATTGAGCATGTAACATACAATTACTCCCTTGGTGTATTTAACACACGGCTGAATTGAAGAGTTAAGATTCTCTCCAGGATGGACACGCATGGGGCTGAAAACAAGCGTGCGCTCACAAAGCCATCATCTTCTTTTCACAGTATTGTCTTTTTTATTTATTTCATTATAATTATTTTTAATGAGGCTAACAGAGCCGAGTCTGGCAAAGGGAGAATAGATAGCTAGCAGGGAAAGCTTTTTATCACTGGGACAAAAGTAAAGGTTGGCCGGCCACCAGTGTGATGCAACATGGTGACATTTTTATCATCCGTCCTTATGTAAGCTGTTCCTGAATACAGTAGGTACAGTGCTATTTTTTTCTATTGAGATAACTCACCAAACTCTCACTTTTCTTAACAACTCCTTTTTTTTTTCTTGCACTGTCACACAGAGAAACACATACGTCTGCACTCTCAAGCGTACAGCACACAAGTCATTAACTGCCCCCACATTTCCTCCCAAAATGAGACACAATACATTCTGATGCGTGCAAACATCTCCCTTCTTTTCCATCTAAGTGATGTATTCAAGCCAGCAGCGACCACCCCCGTTCATTCTTTTCCACCCACTCTGGGGGGTATGTTGTGATGGGTGGAGACGTGCGCTCAGGGCGCCCCAGGCCCTTTTACATCTGGAGCCTGCCACTACCGCTCTGTTCCAGCAGGCTTGTGAGCCACAATGATGACCACCAAAGGCCAAGCCTCATGTCTCTGTCGCTGCCATCTCCTCTGGGTGGGTAAGGGGGGGGGGTACACCTCCGCCAGCTGACATGGATGCTGTCCATGTTTATGTATGTGTTGGTTCTAATTATGTTCAGCTCATTTATGTGCCACTCCAAACAGCGGTGGACCACCATAATGCGACTTGTCTTGCACTCTGACTTCCTGTCTGGTACATTTCTGTACTGCCAACAAAGGGCATTGACTGAGCATTGTCTGTTTATTCACTCGCCTTAGGGTGTTCCAGCACAAGCTGCTGCATAGACTGTAAATGCCTTCCCCACTGTTCCTGTCGCTTTCTCCCACCTCCACTCATGTCAATATGTCATATTTATAGTATGCATTTCACAGTATAATAGCAAGTGCTAGCTTTTGATTAGGTTGATGTCTCACGGTAATCCAATTTGATGCTATGTATGGAGGAGGAATCGAAAAAGGGACCAGTCTCCCAAGACGTCCTTCACCGCCAAACGCTTATAGACTGATGTTTCGCTTCATGTTTAAGATAGCAGAGGAGAGGGAGGGAGGGAGAGTGGGAAGGAGAGACCTGGAGCAGAGAGGAGGTGAAACCTAATAGTGAGGGATGGTTCCGTGACGCAGCCCAACAGAGAGAGATAGCCCTCCATCTCACTTATCTCCTGTTTGCTCAATTTCCTCTGTGTACGACAGTGCACCTGGGGTCTGGCTGCAGCTTCCCAATGCTCCTCAGTGGCAGCCCCCGCGAGATAATAGCCAATCCCGCTCTCCCCACTCCCAAATCAGACGGGGCCAAAAGACCTTGTGCTTTGTTTAAGATTTCCAATGAACAAACCCATGTCCCTGTGGCGGCAAGCCATTACAAAACCAGACAGACTTATATCAGACTCCTTTTTGCTCAGCTAATAGCACAAAGAGAAAAAAGCTCTTTGGTCTCAGACAGAGGTCGTGTCAGCTAAAAAGGGGGCTATTTGGCTATTGTGCGCTACAGGATGATTACTCCATGGATGATAAAAAAAATTCCACTATGATTACCTTGAAGTCACCTCAAATCAGAACATTTCTTACAGTATGATTGGCTGTTAATGGGCGCAGATTGTGTGAGTGGCACGACGCGCAGATAACAGCGATAGCAAAGCACTCTGTATACAAAGTTACAGAGCTGCCGCTAATGCTTTGATGTCCTCTACCATTATCCTCCCACTCGACACCTTGTCTTTGTGTTTGTTGAAGGAGTCAGATGCAATTATCAGACGGCTCTCGCGGCTATGTCAATCAGTCTCACGTCTCCCAGATACCTAACTCCTCTTTTAACTTGGATGTCATATCTGTCATTATTAAAACACAACAGCTGCCTTTTATGAAAGGTAGTCACACTTCTCAGTTCGAGCCTCTCAAATGCATGTGACTGCTGAAGACCTTTAAGTTTGCAAAAGGCCTAAAAAATAGATGGTAATTGGATGTTTTTTTTGTAGCATTTATATCCAGAACCGCTGTGAACAAAGGAATTGAATGCCAAGCATGAATTCTGAATTAATTTTCTTGAATGTTTAGCAACCAGCTTTTTCATGTTTTATCTGTATTTGTACCAAAAAAACTAGTAGATGTAAAACTTAAATGTCCAATTTTTATTAGGAGAAACTTCTCGGGTATAATTACAGTTGGACAAAACATTTAAAAAAAACACAAAAATAGATTCAGGATAATTAAATTATAACAAACGAACAAAAGAACAAAGAAACAATAACAACCAAAACATAAGATATCCAAAAACCAAGAGATCATACTATATAAGCTATATAATAAAGTATTCATATTAATGTCAGTTATTGCAATAAGTAATAAAGGTATAAAACATAATTATAGAAGTGATGGGAATGTGTAGGAGTGTTGGTGTTTACACCACAAGCAGATGAGCTTTGGACCGTTGGGAGGCAGCAGGTAATGCTGATGGGGAGCAATGCCAGAACTGAAGCTGGGCAGGCAGGCAATGGAGCTGGATTCTAAGTCATAACCATTGCATGTGTAGAGATGTTCATGTTAATGACAGCGGTGTAAGTTAGCAGTGAACTGTTCGAAATCACAAGGCTACAGCTTTAACATTGATATTTTTCCAAAAAATCACCCTGAAGAGTTTATTTTTGCAATAATGACTCACTGGCTGAACTTTGTCCCTTCATGAATGAATAACTTACATTAGAATAGAAGAACCCATCATAAGCAGACAGGGCATTTTTGAATATGTGAAAGATGATACTGATTGCATATTTACAGGTACACTATTCCAATTGGAGAGGGCTTTAAACATAAAGGCTTGGCTCTTGAGACTGCAGGAACAGAAAACAAGAGCAGAGTCAAGTGTCTCAATTGATACGTGGAGGGAAAAGGTGCCATAGCCTGTTTAAAAGTAAGGGTAATTAAAGTGTACAAATTTATAAATGGACTACAGCCAATGTTTCTGTATTCTTATAAGTTTTATACGGTTTATACTTTACACAATGATGAGATGTGTATTTCACAGTGTCTGGGAGTGCCTGGGTCTCACTGCAGCAGAGATAGGCCAAACAGATAGACCGATATAGCATACAGTAACATCCCAAGGGTACACTCTTTCTGGTCAAAGAGGAAAAGAACCGCAGGTGAATCGTTAGGAAATCCAAACCCTCAAAAACCCAAGCACAAATCAATGAGCAGAGCTGCCTGTAAGGAGCGTGCAAACCAAACAGCCTTCGACTTCCCGATTGCTGCACTATCAACATTTCATGTTGATGTGACGGGATCAGCAGCACGCTGGGAAAACCACTTGGGCCCTGTCCGTCATGGTGGAGACATACGAGCTGCTAAGGCCCCCTTAGAGATGAAAACGCAGATATCACCTACACACACACTGGCACCCATTCACATATACAGTCACGCTTGCTCACACAAATTATGAGCAACAGAGCTATCAGAGCTTGTAAGCTGCAAATCCATTTGATATGAGAAATCCGAACAGAACAACAGGATAATCAGCAACACACTGATACGCAGCTCCTCTTTCACTGCTCTACAGTACTTCTACATTTTCTTCCCCTTAGTTGTCTACAATAAGCCTCACTCTGAAGGAATCCAATCTTAATATGTAGCATACTAGCGAGGGCTTTTAATGTCTCCTGTTTCTGCACTCTAAAATGCCAAATCATTGCTAACCTACTTAACCCAGCACCTCCGGAAAAGGGTGAGAGATTACAGCAGACTTTTATCCCTGTAGTAAAAACCACACTTGCCAGGCAGAGGATCGGGCAGGGTGGTTCTTTCTTAATAGGCCACTCTCTAACTAATGCTCTTAAATGATAGATTAAACAAGGAGACTCTTGGTGGTACAGAGTGTGGCGAGAGATCCAAGAGATCCGTGAGTGAAATCAGAATTAGAGACACATGATGAGGGAGAGGGAGGGAGCGGGAGTAGGAAATGAAGACGGCTCAACACAGCAAGTCATTCAACACACAAATGAGCCTGCGGCCGCCTCCTGCATGTGGCCAAATCAAAGCTGTGATGATATACAGGATAACATCATGACCTGGAGTGTGATGTTGCTTTTCTTTACAGCAGTTCTCCAAGCAACATTTATTGGTTAACATGTATTTTGCTCCAGGAACTCGAATAGCTCCACAACTGCTGGGACTGGCAACATTTTCCTGCAAACTGAGTGTTAGCTTGATACTTTGCGTAAGCTAGGTCTGAATCTTAGCACCGGCTACATTGTACCATGTACATTTATCTGTATGTCTTGTTTATTGTACAAACAGTGAAATAAAAGTGGTTTCAGATTTGTTTTGGGGGCCTCGTATGCAATTACAATGACCTGACAGCTGATCAGACAGTTATGTTACGTTGACGTCATCTCTGAATTCTTTCACCCGAAATTTGTGCATTCCATACACTGAAAAAAATAAGTGTGTTCTTAAAAATTTTAATTCGTCTGAAAAAATTGCAGTCTATTTTCTCTTTTCTTTGTCTATGTGATAGCCAGTTACACATTCGGGAATCAGAATAGTTACTTTTCAGGCACCTAATTAAAGCCACCATAAACATGTGACCAGGTGCAGGTGTGGAAAATCAGTGGTCAATGAGGAAGCCATGACGATGCATCCCTCATCTGCCCAACCCTATAAATCGTTTGCTGCTCTGTATTCAGCTACGTCTTCTTAATGACTGAATGCTGGGGTTTATATTTTTGAGACTTCAGCAAGTCTGACAGCAGTTCAAAGTCTGTGTTGTTTGCCTTACAGTGTTAGTGTTAGCTTCCTTTTTACTTTATTCTGATTGATCTGGGTGAGCTGATGAGAATGCGGTAGCTGCTGGAACCAGCACTCAGCGATGGCTGATTACCGTTACATGAGCACACCTGGAAGTTTGCACTGAAGTATGCAGGCCTCTTTCCTTCCCTTCTCCATTTTCTGACAACTAGTCATAATTGAACTCAAATGTTATATGTGGAACTCTGTTCAGTAAAAGTTTGTTACAATCTAAGATAATGTCCTTAGACAGTCTAACTAGTGAGGACTGGTTGAAACTGTTGCGTTCAAACTGATAAAGCCCCTTGGATAAGAGGCGAAATGTCTTCCCGGACAAATACAAATAATTAGTCCAGTTGCCTACGATTCAGATTTGCCCAGAATATGAAATTAAATATCTCTGTGATGTGCTCTATATCTATATACGATTCATTTCCAATCAAATCATTATGGTACAAGTTTAAATAATGCCGGTTTAAAGGCACAAACCCCTCATAATGTTAACTAAAATGCTTTCCCACATGCGGTCAGCTCACTAATCAATGACCACTTATGGGATGAACCAACGGGCCAGGTTGGGTATCATGGGAGGCAGTTCAAGTCTTTTACGGCCTTTTATTGCTTATGGTATACAGTGAATGTGGTTCTTTAAAAGTAAGGCCTCAGTTTCAGAGTCGTCTCTGGAGAGCTGCCATTAAGAAGGAAGCTAAAGGAGGTAGTAAGTTAGACACAATCAAACAAGAGATCATAAAGAAACAGATGGTGCTGGGCTGCCTGTTTACACTAGTAGTCTTAACTGCTGGGACATTAAACACACCCACACTGGTATCCTCACTCACATTAGCATGACTCAGACGTGAATTGGGCAATGTCAAGAGAAAGTCAAGAATGCTCGCTGGTTAATGGAATGTCTGGCGCCATCGTGAAATGCAGCAACGTATCATTGCCATTGCTCAGACTCAGCAATGCTGCAGCCGCTGCTCTCGTCTCTCCACGGCAGCCAGGAGGTGTGAGTTAACTTCTCCTGTTGAACAGAGGCACTTAACATTGATGTGCGCATGCTGAGATATTTGCCGGTTCATTAACTTGCGAGTGGACATGCTGTGCTCTCTCTCGTGTCATGCTGCGGGCGTGCATGCGTCTTTGTGTGCGCGCCTCTGCGCAGATGCATATTCATGTTAAATGTTGTATGTTCTGATGCATCCTTTGTAACTGCAACGTAGAGCGAGGGATTGTTCAATATGATTTATTGCCTTTTATGGAATTGTAAAATCCTATATTAGATTGTGATACACAATAACTAGAGGCTGAATGGTTTGCAAAATTCCTAGTTAGGTTCATATCACTGTTTTGGTTTTAGGTTTGGTACTTTTGTTTCGAGAGGTAGCATTTTAATACGCTTTTCATTTGTCTTCACAAAAATCTGGCTAAGAACACAAAGAACAAAATTCTTCATTGATAAATGTTCAAATCTTTTTAAAAGACCAGCTTTTCTAATTACTGAGAGCGTAACAATCCGAGTCCTCTAACTTACTTTGTCTTGTCCAATAGCCGTTTAGAAGACTGATTGACGGCTGCACTTAACACCTCATCTGTGCCACCTGAGAAGTTTCACTGGGTTGTGATTGTGAGGTGTTTTCACCACCTCTATTTAAAGGCTTTTTCTGCAAGCATTATTGGCTGAAATGTAAAATAAACCGTTCAATATATACGTGTCTCAAACTGTTTTAAGCAAATCATTCCATCCTAATAACCCTAACCCTACTAAGTCCATTTGTATGGTTTCCAAACAGCACTGTGCATGACTTTATTTATCCATTTATTTAGTCATTCATTCAGCTTTATTATTCATCTTCTGTGTACACCCAATAACTTAACTTAACTCTAATCATTCTGTACATGTGCATGAATAAAAAACATTATCAGTATAGCTGGAAATATTTTTTTAATTTTGCTCTGAAACTCTTTATTGAATGAGAAAATGCTTTATATTTATCATATATGAATTCCCTCAAGAGGACAAAAATAGGTTTTGTTATATGTTAATTTCTTATAGACTGCTCATTAATTTAATAACCAGAAAACATCTTAAGTTGTGATATATACATTATCAAGATATGAAGTGACCTATATTGAGATGAAAGATTCTGGCCGTATCGCTCAGCCCTACTCCAGCGTTTCAGTGCAGCACTCTGGTTGCAAACACACCCCAACCTCCTAAAGCGTGCTCTCATTCAGTCGGCAATACTCTGTTTGTCTGCGCCTCCCAGCTCATTAAACATGCCGCTGTCTGTTGCCTCACAAGCGCCGTTATCTAAGAGATGAGCAAACACACAAATAATGACTCATCCACATGTAATTATATCAGATTATTGTCACATTACAGCCTCTTTATCATATGTAATCTATGCAAAACCCCCATAACTGTCCTCCTGCTTTTACTTCCAGAAGGCATGTGCTTTGACACCACGTTACATACAATTAAATATAATTGGCGATGTTTCGTAAAGACCTCGTCCTCTCACGCAGCCTGATGATTACTTGTTGAGATATGTGTAACTCTTCCGACGCCCAGCCGCTGCGCCTGAATGTCACCATTTATTAGTCAGTCTAGTAGTCAGACTGGAAATCCTCATACTCAGAAACAGTGAAATAACTCTTCATTATCCAGAGAAGATACTGTGAATTCTCTGATTCCATTATGCTAAGAGGAGTCCTGTCAGAGACAAGGAAACTCTTGCGTAATTTGGTTCTTGAATGATTTGTCCAGGGCGAATTTTAAGTGGCGATTATTATTCGATATGAGGGTGAAACCGAAAATTGCTGATGAAAAAAAGAGAGCCAGGGTAGAGAAAAATAAAGAGTGCAGAGCCCAAGCCGTGTAGTCTATAAATGTTTTACAACAATTGACACTGGTATTGATCAGATGTTTCCTTGCTGATATCATGTAAAGTCGGCACTGGATCGAGGTTAAAGTATGAATCAGAGCAGCATCTGACCCCAAGCATATTGAACATCAACACTATAAATTATAAACATAAACTATACTTGTATGCTGCTTCGAGAGGTGACAAAATGACAGCGTTTATTCTTCACAAAAGGGTGTAAAAATACCCTGACTTTGCGGAGTCATGGGCTCAGTTAAAAATAATACTTTGGCAAACAAAAGTGTTATTAATCCCTACTATGGTTCTTTAAAAGGACATACGTGCCTCAGAGGGCAGACTGCAGCTTTTGTGATAGTTAAAAACTGAAATCTATTAGACAGCCAGGCCTTGGAAGTGTAATTAGGCAGCTACCTGGCAAAATTCTCTCTGATGCCAAAGTTTTCAAAGCCCACCTTGCTTCAAAGCAAAGGACCCCTGAAGAAAGGAATCAATTAATTCATTATTTATTATTTACTGACTATACACCGGGATAAACAAAGTCTTTTTTAAGCACCTAATGCAACCTCTAAGCTTGGCTCCTCAGAGAGTAAACAATGGCTGGTTTTAGCCCTCCATTTCTGCTCTGCATTTCCTTTCCATTGTGTTTGCCGCTCGCTGCACTCTTTAAGATAGAAATGTTAAAAACATGTGCTGCAAAGCAAAGAACATTGTCTGCTGCTTGCAATTGTATGACTTATTCATGAGAAGAATATGGATAGAAAGCGTAAAAGAGACGAGTGAGGGAAAAAACGAGTGAGACTTGGCAGTAAAGTAAGAACGGCAGCTCTGACTGTGACTCACCTTTGGGTGACGGCCTTGTGGACACTGGATGATGCTGATGTCGGGTGACGCAGCTGCCCATTGGCTAATGGCAGCTAAACAAAATATCCCTTTTATACACTGTGAGACCAGACTGAAAACTAAACCTTCCTCTCTCACGGTGCATTCTCTGTCACACACTTTATGTATAATTTCATAAAGAAGGCGATCTCATTTCACTGTGACATGCATTGTAACACATCACAGCTTGGCAATAAATTCATTTTCACTCTCTTAATGTTTTTAAAACTATTCGGGCATAGAAGTTACAAACTTTTCCATGTGCAAATAATGAGGTTGTTTAATGTGATTATTGAGGTGTCAGCATGATGAATGTGTTTTTGTTCAAGTCTAGAAACATTTAACTGGCCGTCTTAAATGTTTGTGGCATTAGAATATTAGAGAATATAACCGTATGAGAGATAGGACTAGGCAGTATGGCCAAAATCTTACACCCCGATAGGTAATTCAGATCTCAATAGTGATATATATCATGATGTTTTTTGAGAATAGTCTATACAAAAATAGAAGTAACGTTGTAGTTATTTCAGAAACGACTTCGTGTTGCAAAACAGGGCCTCTATGGTGCCCAACAGCTTTGCTCCATGTGCAGCTATCAGAAAATCAAAGGTAGCCAAATGACTGTGATTAATATCACTTTAGTGTAGTTGGACCAGTGGTGTTCCAAAATTGCAATAGAAACCATAAAGAAAAGTTTAAGCGCTACACATTTAATATTGTTTTCACAATAAACATGTTGACAGCTGGAGAGCGCAGAACTCCACCAAGGCCAATGGTGCATTAATGTGCTCCTTTACTGCTCAGAGCATTCAAACACATTGACAGCCATTCCCCATATTTACATGAAAAAGAAGAGCAAAGGAAACTGATTAGTTATGTCATGTAATATGATCGGGAATTCGTTTTTTTACAATTATTTCGACAACATGTGAACACTAGTTAAACTCTCATTAGTGCCCTCGCCTGTTAATCAAAACATCGATAGCTGTTTTCAGAAGTTGCATGACAATGAAGAGCAAATGAAACAGATCAGATGAGCCACAGAAATGACTGGGAAGTCATTCTTCTGGTTTTTCTACATCACTCACTTGAATGCCTCGCTATCTAGCATTTTAACAAATGTGAAAATTAACATGTGTATCTGCCAGTGATTCGGATCTGCTCCAAAAACTGGGGGGCTCTTCCTTATGTCTTTGCTTCACCATTCCACCATGAAATTTATGAAAATCAGGCCTGTAGTTTTTCTGTAATCCTGCTGAGAGACAGACAAATAGACAAACCTAAAACATCAGATCAATCCTAACAGGCTGCAGTAGTAATGAGTATGGCAAGCCAGTCGTTATCCTGTAATGGACCGTGGGCGACAATGTCTTTCTTTCCAAAAGCCGTAGCCATTCCTTCATTCATCGCTGCTTAAAGTCCCGAGTAACAACTCAATTGTAAAACTCAAAATGAAACGGCAGCGGAGCACTGAGCCAACCGGTGTCTTTCAAGGTGAAGCAAACTTTGCCTTCTGACTTTGCAATAAGAAAAGTCAAGTGAAGTCTTTTATCTCAATCAGCCCTCTCTCTCCTCACACATTTCTCAGTCTGTTTGAAGATTCAGCTGAATTAAGTCACATGCAACAAGCAGCAAGCAAATGTGTATGAGATTAAAGGCACATACACAACACTGAGCCTTCGCCGATCATTTCACGTCCAGACAGGACGAGGATACACGAGAGACTTGAACATAAGACTTTACACGTCAGCAGGGAACTCCTTTCATTTCACACTGTAATTTAATGACTCACTGCACATGGAAATGGCATGAGTGCTATAGAGAGTACCAACAAATGTATGCTATAAAGCCAGCAGGATTTGACATGATTGCTATAAGCTCTCACTGTAGAGGAGCAGCAGTCACAGACACTGAGGAGTAAATCACTCCGTGTAGATGATTCACAGATGATAGATTAAGTATTCAGCATCTCAGGGAGAGTGCTGTTATTGTAAATAATGACCCTATCAACCTCCCGCATTATGCACAAAACCTGTTCTTCAAACATTACAGCACGACCGATGTTGTTATTCAACATCAGTAGCACTATCACACCACTATCCAGGAGTAAAGCGTTCCTCTGACAGCAGTGCCCTTACTGCCTAGCACTTAATTAGCCAGAAGCCTTTGTCTGCCTTCTGATTTTACCAGCTATTGAGCAATGAATATTTTCACATGGGCATCCTTGGGCTTGAGCAAACATTACAACATAACCCCAAGGGGTCTTCAACTGATGAATCGCCAAGCTAGAAACAAAACCAGGTCCACTGACACAGAAGTTGAATATGAAAATGTGTAAATAATAATTTATTCATCTGACAAACTCTCATTCTTCCATCATTAGTTGTTAAGGAAGTGGTTTATAATTGTTGCCCTTTGATGCTGACAACCATGCAATGCTATGTAGTGCTGCGGATTCTATGCACAAGGATTGAGGGTTGCCATGGAGACAGATATCTGGACTACCTAAGTTATGATTTATAAAAACACCCTCAGGTATGTAGCCTAGATACTTGAGGCTCTCAGAGGAGGAAACTTATTTTGGCGTCTGGTCAGTCAGGAATGAAGTGGGAATGCGGCACTGGCATGATGGCGGTCTAAAGGGACGGTACGCCCCAAGATCAGAAGTACAGATTTTTTTTCTTGCATTATACCTGTAGTGCTCTTTATCGATGGAGAATGTTTTGGAGTGATT
>CAFUXE010001060.1:251067-277182 GCA_903364295.1 Serranus cabrilla
TATGGGGTGGACTGTCCCTTTAAGTCATTCCATGCTCTCAAGTGTCTTCCTCATTTTGGCTCATTCTGCAAGACAAACAGGTTCATACCACCAATATACACTCAGACACATGCATAAACACACACAGTGGACAATCTCATCAAATTGTCCACCCACTCCCCCAGCCGGCCCCACTCTTCTCTGCACTATGATTTTCCTTTCCGAGCCCTCTTCATCCCAGTCCCCATGCAGCCCTCACAGTCATTTTACCCCCACTGAGTTAATCAGAGGTGGAGGATACGGTAGTATGCCTGCAGAGCACACACTATAATCTGCCTAAACACACACATGCAGCACGAACGCATTCACACACACTGCACCTGTGTTTATATATGTTACCATAAGGCAGCTTGAGGAGCAGAGAGATCAGGCAGCGATCGGGGGCTATATTGCATTGATGATGGCTATCACTACCATCACTACCTGATGGTGCTAAAGGGGCCCACTCAGGCCTCAGATCCTGGCCCAGTACACCCCACTGCCGGACACATATCACACCCCCCAATCACATCCATCATAAAAAAAGAAAAGTGATGTATTTCGTGCTTCATACAACTCCGCTTTTCATTTCATACCCTGAGATATCTCTGCTGTTTGATTCGGTGCCACTTAAGGACAAGAAAGCGATTCCTGAAATTGCAGATTACCATGCCTGTCGAGCGATGGTGTTTAAAAACAGCCACTACCAATGTTTCATCCCAGTGCTCACAGAAAGCAACATGAGTTTGAGCCAGAGCCACCCCCAACCGAATGCTCATGGGTACGCTAAATATAGCAACCATTTTCCATATTTCTTTTCATCAACACCGGGGCCATTGCCCAGCATATCATTTTCTCATCATGCAAATTGGCAGAAACCTGTACCATTTGCGTTGTTCATCTATTTGGCAGAGACAGACTGTTCACTTGATAGGGCAACGTCAAAAAGCTAACTTCAGTATATTGCACTGTAGTGGAAAGTGAAATGTAAAAGCCAGAGACGACACTGAAGCAAGTTTGGAAGTATGATTTGATCGTCTGATGCATATTTATGAACCTAATGGCGCAATGGCATGTGCAGAGTGGGAGAGAATACAGCTTCTTGAGTCCAAATTAAAATGGAAACATTTACCCTGCTGGGTAACAAAAAACTTTCTTGGTGATGAAAAGATGAACAAAACTGCAAAAAAGATCCAACTTTAACAATTATTACAAACTACACAAGTCTGCTGCCCCTTATTGTTTCCGGATGGGGGATACTCTGACTTATAAATGTGTAAATAATTCATGTTTCAGCTTCAACAATAAATCCAAAATACTTAAATATTCATTTTAGGGAAAGAAGAAAAACTCCAGCCAAAGTGCCCGAGGCAGTGAAAAGTGTTTGCATAGTGTGGATGCTGTTGGGAAAATTTAAATAAAGAAAGAAAAAACATAAATAAGGTAGTAGCTGATGGTGTGATATGGATTAGAATACAACAAAAGGAGGAGTGTGTGTGCTGTTGGTGGGATCTGGCAGGATAGAAAAACAGACAGGTAGAGAAACTCTCGGCTTTCTAATGGATTAGATCTGCTGCCACTGACTGCACCTGTGTTGTCACCATCACTTCTCCTTAAATCTTTAAGCAGGGAATGTGCAGCCAAGAAATCTTGCTGATAGGCTCTAATGAAAGCACTACAGAATCTCTGTTTGGTTGCTCACTTAAAGATTGAGGTTATGTGCTTTGGGCACTCTTTAGGTAGCATATTCACTGCACTAAACGCTAAGAGATAAGGCAATGGTATTGTTAAAAAGGGCTTAAATATGTCCTTGGCTGTGCCGGAATAGCAGGGCTCGAACAAAGGTTCAGTTAGTTCAGATGTAGCGCAGTTCACACTGTGGTTACATGCATTTACACTCTCTGTTTTTCTCCTTTTAATGAAGGTTTTGCTCAATTTCTCCTATTCAGCCATTAAATGTAGTACTAAGAAGTAGTACGGTGGATGTTTTCTCAAGCAGCAATGACACAGTATGAATTAATCTGTTGCAGTCTGTCAGTATTTTACCCAATGAAAAGTACATAAGTACAACCAGCAAAATACATGTTTTGTATAAATGGCAATGTAATGGAGAGCAGGGGTTCCATTACCAGAAATGGTTCATTCAACAGAACAAAGTTCCTTACTGTGGTTGTTTCTGGGCGTATCTGTGGGACCGGCCATCCTGCCTGTGTGAGAGAAGAAACCCCAGTCAGTGGTAGTCAGAGTTCAGAGGATATTATTGAATAGTATTGTTTGTGTTTTCTACTCAGTCATCATCTCACTTAAAACAAGGGCAGTACGAACCACTTCCTGGTTGTCTCCTGAGCTGGGGGCGGGGATAAAAGATTGGCTCTTGTTGAAGAGACCTCGGAGGAAACCATTAGGATGAACGGGGGGTAGATACACAGATCATGTTGATTTATTTGGTTATTTTGAGAACATATGTTGTTGATTTATAGATAGGATAGGAATTATTATTTAAGTAAACACTCACTTTTTTCCTTTTTATCTTTGTATGGTGTAGGTTCTTATGTAAATATTTGGTATGTCATATATGGAGGTGGTCCCACCTGTGTGGTTTGGTCCATCTAATACCTGCAGTATGGAAGCTAGTGTTACCTGTAAGTCTGTGTTTTATCTTTGCCAAGTACTTCTTTGCATGGAAATTTAAAGCCACCACCAGATCATCTGACAGTTACCATTCATATACATTATTGGACTATTATCATTTGACATGTATTAGACTTACTATAAAGTATTATAAAGTGGAATACCAGAAACATTATGTTCTGGGGTTTTCAGTGATTCCTAAAGAATGGCTTCATGTCTTCACATCCTTGTGAACTCAAAGTAAGACTGGGCTAAACATTGATGGTATATCGATTTCATGAAATGTGACTAAATAGTGTCTATTTGGTTTATTTTGTTTGCGTGTTTTGGCAGAAGTGTTGCATTTTCCTGATTTAAAAGGCTGCTTTAGGGAAAGTAAGTGATGTCTTTAAGCTTTACCCACTTAGTCATTATATCCACATTACTGGTGATTATTATTAAAATTTTTCTTAAATGTATTTGCGTAAATATTTTGTAAAAGCCCAGTGAACCCCACAATATTACTGTAATATTGATGTTTAGGTATTACAGGGGGGATTTCCTCCATGAGGCCCAGCCCTAACTCATAGATGAAAGGATTAGATATTGGAGGTCAAAGGTCAGGGTCAATATGAGCTCACAAAAAGTATTTCGGCCATAACACACTATGACAAAAACACACACAAATGTCTAATAGGGTAAAATGACGATGTGATAACTTTTTATATCCAAAGGGTCCCAAAGGCCAACTTCACTATGACATCATAGTGTTCTGCAGAAACACCTCTGGCCATTATTCAACGCCATGATTCAGAAACATTTGGCCAGACACTGAACTGTTAACACTAAACTTAGGACTGTGGTGATTGTATAGATCTTCTGTGCTGCAGGGTTGAAATTATGTCTGAAGCATCTGATTTGAAGAATTTGTAGTCTTTGAAGCAAAATCCTTGTTTGAAGCTTTGTCTGCTGTCAAGGTTACAGATGAGTCTGGACAGACATGGCTGCTAACTGAAAGTTGGCTGCTAGTTATTTCACAGAAGCAACAAAATTAATTTGTGATGAACAGTTTTCGTTTGATGATGGACTGAACAAGCAGGATGTGCTGCATATATTTTAATAAATATAAATGAAGTTAATGACATTGTATAAAAATGTAAACAAGTGGTTGATCAAATCATAATTACAAACATTTTGGATTAATTATTGTATTAATTTCAGATATTTTACATAATAAACATAGAGCACTTTTCAAAAGTACTCAAAAGTACCTACTTTTTCAGTAGGATGTGCGACCGTATGCACCAAGCTTTTTAATATCTAAAGATGTCAACAGCATACACAATAAAAGCCCTTTGACCAAGAACAAAATTTTATTCAGACTCACGTCTTGGACTATATTGCTATTCCCCTCTGCACAGCACACTTTTTACAAATGCCAGAGTCTCAAAAAATGTTGGATCAAAATCTTAAGTTAGATTTTTTTCCCCCAGCAAGTACTTTTTTTTGACACTGGTGAAGTTGCCACAAACATCCAGACTTTCAGTGCTATAAATTCCAGTGCAGAAAAGAACTTGTGTGTGTGCTCAACTGAGAGAAAAAATGTCTCCAAGCATATTTTGTGAGGTGAATGATAAAACGATGCCCACAGGAAACGATATAGTTGAATAGTGAGCAGAAATTACGCTTCGATTCAACTAAAGTTGTATTTTTCTTCCTGCGGTGTGTCCTTTGCGCTTGTCTGACACTTAATCCACTGTGATGTCTCTGAACATATTTCTACTGCTGCATGGCTCTCCTGATCTCCTACCGCTAAAAGACTTGTGGGTACTTTTTTGCCGTACGACCATAAAGGAGGGCAGCAATTACTTTTCCATGTCTTCACTCTTAATTACTTGTAATCACTCATCTCATTTCTAAAAGCATTTATTCACAGCACCGCAGCTTGACATAGACAACAACAGAGAGGATGCTCTTATTGCAGGGTTGGAGGAAAGAGGGAGGAGGAGGAGTGTGTATGTGTATGTGCTATGTCAAGTCAAATTGTTTTTATATTTCATCTTGTTGGCTCCTTATCTATTCAACTGTTTATCTGCATCTCTGCTGGGGTACGTGCAAGCTCCTGGCGTGCGTCTCTGTGTATGTTTGTGTGCAGCAACTGCCAAAGTAAGGAGGCAGGCAGCTTGCTGTGTCAAGGGCTGTAGGGGGAATGTTCAAACTCCAGTCAGCAGGGGATTGTGTGTGAAATACAGATGTTTGAAATGGCACTACTGTTTGCCTATTGTTATCACTGCTCTTTGGCTAAGAGAAGAACAGTCTTGGGTTTTGACTTGACAAGGGAGAAACAGAATGATAAATTGTCCCACCAGCTTTCATCCAACCCACCGCCCCCACGCTTCCCCTCTGCATCGCCGCCCCACCCTGCTGTAGATAGCATAAAAACACAGCAGATTACAAAGTAATACACAGACAGCTACACAATGAGCAGAGATAGAAGTCTCCACCCTCTTGTCTCACCAGCTGCCACACAGGAAAACAGGGCATCAGTTAATACGGCAAAAAACAGAGTAACAGCAGTTTATTAATCAGTGATTTTCAGAGGCTTGAATGGGAGAAAGTCGTAATCTTTATGAACAGATTCTGCATATACGCTGTGAGCGTTTTGATTTCTGTTTGTAGCCGGAGAAGTATTGACCAATCACGCTCGGATGAAAGCAGATAAACAGTCCGTGTGGAGAGCAAAAGAGGTGGAACACATTGGTGCAATCTGGAAACCTATCGGCTATCATCTTATGATGATTAAGCTTTGAAGCTTAGCTAACTTAACTTTATTAGCAAAGCAGAGTGGAGAGAAACTTTTAAAAACGCACTGCGGCACCTCAGGTGGAAACATTGTTCAGCCATTGTTGAGTGCTGCAGCTATGTCCGAATCCAGGGTCAAATCTGAAAATTAAATTGCTGAGGCGAAATCTTGAAATTTAGACGTGTGGATAATCATTAAAAAATAATAATAATTACAAGCTAGGAACACATGCCAATTTCCCTTGTTTAAGGGTTTGTTAAAATTAAATTAAGTCTTTGTTAATTAATTAAAAATATTTTTCAGTTTCATTTTTACTAAAAAGGGAAATAGCCAGTGTTTTTTTCATAGATAATACACTACCTCTGAAAAAATCCTTAATTTGATAAATTCAAAATGTGATTAAAATTAAATCAGATTTTTTTTCTTGCTTGAGAACTAAAGAAAATATTTTCTACTCGTGATCTGTCCTTTTTGTAAAAGTACGAAATTATGTGGTGAACCCAGTATCATAATTTAAATCAAATTTTGCAATGAGTGTGATTTTACATCTCTAATGACCAGCGCACAGAAAAAGCAGTCTTTGCCCAGATATGTGCATTCCATATTACAACTGGGTACACAGGAACCCCAAAATATTGGCTGCAGATGCTAAATTGTCCTCTGTCTGGTAGCTGATGGGTTCTGAGATTGACAAAGTAGAGACTTACAGTTAGAAACAAAGAAATGTAAGCACAGTTGTGTTTATATAGCTGAAATGTGCCTGTGTTGTGATGAAATGAAGACATTAGAGCTGTGAGGAGTGGAGCACTGTGTAAAATAATCATGTATTCAGAGATTTATGCTCCTGATGATAATGACTTTAACAGCACTTATTTTCCACTAGTGTTATATATACATGCTAATTAGCCAGAAGAACAAAGAAGTCAAGTCTCTGATCTCTCTCGCTGAATGCTGACGGTGGGCAGTTTGCTGCTACAGCAGTAATTAAGTCCAGACTGTTAGTTGCTCAACAAAGTAACTTGTATTGTTCCTCTGTGAAATGAGGTCTCAGAAAAAGGAAAAGCTTGACACAACAAACAGTAAGGTTTCAGACACGTCTTTAGCAGATACTTCACTGTTTGAACTGTTCTGTGTGGCCTCTGTGCAGGCATAAAAGAGGACACTAAACAAAAATGTTATGACAGTAAAAATTGCACAGAACAGAAATAAACTCTGCTAATTAAAGACGTGGTACATAACGAGAACAGAGTTAGGTGATGGACTAAAGGTGGGGATGTCTGTACACTAATTAATCTGCAGAGACCATCGTGCTTGGTGCTAATGAATTCATGCATTTTCTAGAAAACTTATATTACCATATGGTCTTTATCGTGCCATATGTAGAGGTGCTCTGTAGACCTTTAACCCCACATGCCCATAATCCTCTCATGGATGCAATCCACTCTCCTCCCCCACAAACACTGTCAAAGCACCATCCACCTCCCCAAAGGAAACAGAAAAGATCTCGATTCCTGGGCTCCAGGACCACCCTGGCTAACATTAATTTCTCATGATGTCAGTCAGCTTTCATCAGCGTTAAACTTTAGCATACCCACAAGATGAGTGCCCGGGACAGACGTGGGAGAGACCGGAGGGCTATGTGAGAAGATGAATGTCCCCTTTGCTCCTGTGGTGGCATACCCCCACCCCACTCTGAACTGCCATTGTAAAAAAAAAAAGGTGAAACCTTTTACATTTTAATATCTTCTGCCTGGGTGCTTTCCCTTAGCCGTGTGGTCATGTTTCCTAGAATGCCTCCACTGGCTTTCCAATTACAGTACAGAACAAAACAGGAGATGGGAACAAAAGTGTGTAATAGAAACACACAAAGTGCCTTAGTGTGTGTGGGAGAATGAGTTAGTGTAGGTGTGTGTCTTTGCTCCCTGGTTGGTGCTATATCTAGGTTTGTTTCAGAGGTAAGCAGTATTTAGATACTTTATTATATAAAACTGTGATGTAAAACCTTATGTAAAAACCTAACAGGGATCTTTTAAGCAGTGATTGTCCTACAACTTCTATTTCAAAACCAAAGCGTTAGTTGTAAAAATGTATGTTTTATGTCTAGCTTCTGGTGTAAAGTTAATCAGGATTCTGTGAGTGCTTGAAAGCTTTTTCATGCTTCTTTTCACTGTGTGCAAGACAGTGAAAAAAACTATATGTCTGAATATTCAACAGATGTTCATTGTGTGATGGAGCAAGCCGCCATTATGCAGTGAGAACACGTTCTTTATTCACTTCAAGGTTCAATCATAAAGAAAATCACATGCAAAATAAGCAGTGACAACAGCAGGGCCGTTGTCTGCGGGGGTCAAAGGTCACAGAATGTACAGAATGCACATGTGAAATGTGAAGGTGTAGTGAATCACAGCCTGCAGGGGACTAAGGTATAAAGACTCTGGTATGGGGCTTTCATTTTGATGTTGAAGGGGTTGTATAAACCAGATTTAGGTTCAATTCTGGCAATGGGAAAAAAACAGTGCTAATGCTAAAGCACCTAAACAGTCTTGGGAATGCATAAATTGGGCATGATTTGAAAGCTCAGTGTTTGTGGGTTCAGTGAGCTCAATTATATTAACATGTGATAATTTTAGTCCCCAGAGAAGTCATTTCATCGTAGTGAGACCATTTTTGGGACATTTTTCCTTTGTAAATACATTCACGCCCGCTCAATTTGATTTTTATAATC
This sequence comes from Serranus cabrilla, assembly GCA_903364295.1. NCBI lineage: Eukaryota > Metazoa > Chordata > Actinopteri > Perciformes > Serranidae > Serranus > Serranus cabrilla. The sequence continues at coordinate 259,224 of CAFUXE010001060.1, forward strand.
TTTTACACAGCGTCCCCATGTCTTTAAAAATCGGGATTGTATAAAATAACCTCCTTTATCTATGGTGTTCCTCAAGGTCCTTGTGTCTTAATGTATTGTTTTGGAAGGATTTTTGACAATATGTATTAATTCTGAAGCGGGAATGGATGAATGGCCCTGTTTTTTAAAATGTCTTCCCTCTGTTCATAATTCTAATAGCAGTCTCGGGCCTCAGTGACACAGACTTTGACCTCGTACCATAGGTAGCTGATAGCTCCCGCAGGAACAGAGTGAAAAATCGTTGCCCAATAGTGATGTGGTAGATGGAACTTAAGATGCTGTCTGCAGGGCTTAGCAGCTTCCTCTCCTCACAGCCTTTGTGGACCGAACACTGTTTCCATCCATCATGCATCACTTTTCGATGATAGCATAACTTCCACAGCCAGCTAGTTTTACATTATGTATTGTGAGCCAAGTGGTCTTATGCAGACTTATTGCCACTAAAGGAACAGCCAGCGCCTCTCTTACTAAAAGGATTTTTTTCCCTCTGTCTCACTTGTTTGCCTTTTTGCATTTCCATGAAGAGGAAAGGGCTTTTAATGTAGCACATGCTGGCACTACACAGAGAAAGACCTTCACTTTTCTAAGTTATCATTGCTTCAACTAATCCAATTGGCCATGGCGAGACAGGAGCAGAAACATGTCTGCGTTATCTTACAGTACTTTGAGCTCTGAACTTCAATGATTTTTTTTTTCCTTTTTGGGTTGTGTGGAGGAATGTGCTTTCATCTACCCTAGTGATAGTATTAGTTTATTAAGTGCCTTGAATAATCCTTAAAAACCATTCCCAAATGCCCTGTCCTCAAAAACGGGAGGAGGGTACAAAAAAAAGTAAAAACAGTTATTCTATTTTTCAGATGGTGGATTTTTGTGATATGCTCGGTTCACAGTCGAAAAACCATAAATGAGCTATTCATAGTGGGGAAAAACAGTGTGTTTCAGGCTGCTGTCAAAGAAGTCTTTGCTGTGGCACAGAGGAAAAGATCTGCACCACACAGTTTCAATGAATGACTCAGTAAAAACGTGGTTCACCACACAGTGTATAAATATGCAGTCAACGTGCAGTCCCCCATAGGGATCTATGTGGACTATCAATATGATGGATTAGTCTTTGCCTACTGGAGAAAAAAAATAATTACTCAAAGCAATAATTACACCAGCCCCATGCTGAATTGCACAACACTCAGCTAGCAGATAAGATTTCTTTGTCAAAGTGCTGAAGTGAGTAACGTACAACTTGAAGGACGAACAGAGATCAACGAACTTCACAGGTTATCTATGTCAGTTGTTTTCTGCATCTTTTTTCTTCCTTCTTTTTTGCATTTTTGCAGACAGTGGAAATGGGGACAGGGGGAGACATGCAAAATGTCCCAAGCCTGGAATTCAACCTGAGACATTATGGGAAGGTGGCTGTGCTGTAACCACTCAGCTGCCAAGGCGCTTCTCCTGTTATTTCTTGAATATGTGACAGCATAATGCAGCTTATATTAAAGCTGCAGGACTGTGGCAAAAATCATAATAATGTTGAGGTCGCAATTATTTAACCCATTTAACGAACTGGTTTTGGAAACATCATCATGCATTCACTGAACTTGAATTTTCAGTTAATGCAAAAAAAAATTTTTTTTACAGAAGATCTTCCTGAACATGGCAGCAATCCTACTGAAAAACAAATGAAAAAATTACAAAAATTAATCTTTAATTATTAATTGATATACATGTGATTAATTATTATTAATTAATCACATGTATATCAAATATACATATACTTATATATTCATAATATTAATAATAATAAATAACATCAAAGTATAAAGGATCAACCATGTTGTAACATTAGTGCACTGCCACATCTTACCTAAAACTATTACCATATATTTAATATAATAAACAAATAAGACCAAATATGTTGCCGTGCACTTCCACAGCCTGCTGAAAAAACAACACTATGCTACACTATATTAAACATATTCCAGTGGGGCAAAAGCGCACCAATGTAAATAAATGAGAGCAAAAGATTTATAACAAGACAAACTGACAGCATCAATGCAAAACAGAACGTGACACAATAATTGTTTTATCTCAATAATTGTAATAGAAAATAAAAATTGATTAATTGTGAAGCTCGAGGCTAGAACGTATATATGGACTAGGTTGACTCCCAATTCATTACCTGATTTCACCTCAAACCATGAGGACGTGGAAACTCGCCAGTCACAACGTGGCTCAGAGCCAGACATGCTCAGCCAGCCTGTGGTTTCAAGTCAGTGGTTTCCCTGGCTGGACGGGGCCAAATGTTACGACGACAGATCATCCATCCAGTAATCAGAGCTGGATCTTGTATGGCAACCCCTAATTTGGTCAAAGTTGTCAGCAGACAGTTCGGATTAAAATTTGTGATTGATTTCTGAATGATCTGCCACATAATTACACCCTCTTACAGCACATTCCTCCAATAAGCTGCTGGACTCTTGCGCATATTAATTGCCACCTCGCTTGTGTTTTTGCACAGTGCACAAACACACACTCTGCATTCTGTTGTTGATATGTTTATTAAATTACCGAAATCAACAACAGCAGCACATTCAGCAGTTTAATAAGCCTTTTAATGAGAGAGAAAGAGATTTGATGATGACTTCCCAACTGGGGTTATGGTGCTTTGGACCACTGTGCGAGCCTGTGTGTTCACATATGCATGCATGCAAGTTCGTCGTATGGTGCAGATAAGCCTGAAGAAACAAGCAGAGCTCCAGTAATTAATTTATCATTGAGTGACAGTTAAGCTGTGGGGCAGAAGCCCGCCTGTCGTTGATAAACAGATAGGAGTTGATTTATGTGGAAGTCCAGGGCATGTGCGCTTATCTTTGTTTCTCTGTCTGCTTGTTTCATTTTGGCAGACATGCATGTGTGCGTGTTTATACATAATGCAGTCACTACGGCTGCCGCCTCTAGCTATGTTTTTATTTAGGTCTTGGAGTCTTCCTAAAGTTGTTTCATAGTGGGGAGATCCATCAAGCAGCGAAAACAACAGAGGAGCAGAGGTCAATTGAGAGTGCCGTGCACATCAGAGGAAACAATGGTTGCTGAATTATTGAGTCCTTCCTGTCCCATCAGCCATTTGTCCCAGGCCTAATGGGTTTCTTCTCTAAAAGGTAGTGTGAGAGAAGGGAAGGAATTGGCTTTTTTTTTTCCTGTGGTAAAAAAAAACAACAAAACTGGGCTTTCCTCCTCAAGACAAGCCTCAGGCCTCAACTAGTTTAAAGGGTACCTATAAGGCTAATTTTAAGATTATTTACTGTTAAAAAAAAACACACACATTTTCACATTTATTGCCCATCTCTTGAAGCCCCGCTCCAGAAAAAGCCCAGTCCACTCTGATTGGTTAGCCACTCTGTCCGTGCTCTCGCTATCTCTGTACCAAGCTCCTAGCCACAGTCCTGAGCTTTGAAGCCATTTAGACATAGTGGTCAAAGTTTGTAATTACAACTTCCAGGGTGTGAAGCCACTGAGCCCAAACACCTTTTACCTATAAATTTACATTTAGAAATATCAATTTGTAAATCAGTATTTTTTCTAGGTACGGTGCCCTTATCTTAATCATTTAGTACCGAAAGTTCACTAAATGCATCCTTTCTCCATTCATGGGAATGAGCGAGAGACAGAAAGCCTGGGAAGCGCTAGTAAGCAACTTTCATAGATATGAACAGGGCCCAGCCTCCAATACTTAATCCAGTTCTCTCTAACTTCCATGATCTGTACTGCCCCTTATTGCATCCAGAGCAGCAAGCTGGAGAAATGGGAGTAATGGAGCATAGCAGCACTTTATACCATGATAAATAATCAACAAAAGCTTTCCGTTAGCATGAAGCTACATGTAGCAGTGGAAGGACTGCAACAGCACTGCAGCAGCATGCCATGAAAAACCAGAATTTACGCAGCTTAACTAAAAACGACACAATCTAACATGTTCTACCAGGAATTTGGTTTGAGAGAAGGTAACATCTGCTACTAGCAGGATTTCCTGACGTTAGCATGTAGCTACATAAACATGTATATAACGTAGATATTTTGAAGCCAATGACCATATATAGAAACTAGATTACTTCTACATACCTTTACCAAGTTATTTTTGAAATGTTGCCACATTTAATGGACATCTGACATTTTGACATTATATTAGTGCCAGAAAATAAGGAAAAGCAGAACTTGTCCACTTTAAAAATGCTGCATTCAAAATGAAGTATTTCACTTTCTGTTTGGGCTGTCACATTGCTTCAAACTAACAGATACATTTTGACTGCATTATTTATGTGGAGGAACAGCGCCTCAACTGATCTGAAGCACTAAAATTATGTTGCATGGGAATGTTGAGGCTTAGAGAGAGAGAGGGTGTTTTAAATACACTCTTGCATATATATATAGAAATGTATTGGAAAAATAAGCATCGACTGACCAGCTGTCTGCAGCAGCAGAAGAATCTGTCTGCCAGCTTCTTCGATTAATCCACACTTCCCCGGGCTGCTTAGCTCTAACTCTCATCAGACTGCCATCAGTCAATATGAACTCGGCTCACATAAACATACACACATTTGCACACACACATCAGAAATGTGTCCAGTGACACGAACAGACAGTTGGTAGATACACTGTCACACATACATGCACACGGCCTTCACACCTTTCTGGAGCATGTCTGCTCCTGTGGGTTTTATTGGGTGGGCCGCCATCCAGCCATGAGTTCAGGAATCTGGTCTGTCAGCTGGCAGTCAGGACTCGGCAGGTGTCTCCTCAGCACAAAAGCGAAGTCAAGGGCCAATAAACAACCACAGCAGGAGAACCCAGGGCCAAATCAATAGCAAGACCGTGTATTCTCCCTGCACTAGCAGCAAGATCTTCTTAATCACACAAAAACTCGCCTGCTCCTCGCTCACGGCTGTACATTCACTCGCACCTCCGCCTCAGCGACATGGAAGTGACACGCCGTGGGCTGCAAATGTCTTCTCTGGAAACTGCGGCGTCAGTCGGTATACACCAAAACTACAGCTGTTGTCCCCCAGTGTCTGTTTGGGCGTGATTGCTGTCAGGTCATTCAAATCAACACATGGAAAAAGCAGCCCTTTTTTCCCTGCACTTTTATTCCCCCAGTATTAGCTGTTCATCTAAATCGCTGAACCGGTAATATTCTATCTGATAGCATGCAAATGTTCTCAAATGGAAAATAAGTGATTACGTCTTGTGGGATGAATGCCAACATGCAAAATCTGCAATTCTTCAATGACTGAAAATGAGTGGAATAGATGTTTCCAAATATGTTGGAGTCAGTTGGCTGGATGAGGTTTGACTGAGCTTTGAGTGACTCACGGTGAACCCAGATGCACTCAGCCATGTGGTTACTCTGCTGATGTTGTTGAAAATAACTCTTTTGGCTCTTTGCATGTTAACTCTGAGCTTTTGTGGAATATAAAGTGCAGTTGTACTTGTAGGACAATGAAGCCAGCACCTATGAGGACAAGATATCAAATAAATCATGCAGCAACAATAGCTTTGAGTAAAGCAGGGGAATTGTTATGTAATCTTTCTCACAGTCGTGCAGCAATTAGAGTGCTAACTAAGGTTTTACTGCATGGTATATCTAGAAATGTTAAATGAGTTTCAGGCTGCAAAATGTGCATTATTGGACCAGGGATGCATTTCTACTCCATTTTCAGTGGTTTATTTTTACACAACCTCAAAGACCTGTTTCATGGCAAACAGATTGCATGAATTCATTAAACATGTCCTTAACTTAATAGCCAGGAAATACAATAACACCACGTCACAATTTATTCCTCGGGTTGTTGTTGCACCCCAAGAAAAATAGTTTTACAGCTTTTTTAAGGTCATTTCCCTCACCCACAACTTTTAAATCTCCCATATTAGTTGATTTTTTACGTTGGCAGGAAATGTACTTCTCCTGCTCGTCTCTTTATTGTCTCTCAAGAGGTACATATTTGTACTGTATGCATGTACACATACACGCTCAGACTTCAAAGACACACGCTGTCAGCAGTAATCAGCAGACCAGAAGATGTTTACCAAGATAGCTCCTCTACAGTCAGTAAAAAGCCGCACAGGGTTGTAGAACTGCAGAGCCTCGTTGATGTTGATTGGTGTTTCCTCAACAGTCAGAAGTCAGTCTTTTACCCTTTTTTCACAATTTGTGGGTATATGCTGTTTTTTTTATGCAAGAGAAGCAATTAAAAATAGCCGACAGCCTATTTTCCCATTGCCAGGAGATAAGTTTCCCATTCTGTCATATTCTGTCTCACAAATGTGCCAGATCTATCTTATAACTTTCTAGACTCTGTCAACACTTTGCTCAATTTAACAGATTTGGGTTCCTTATTACACAGATGACACTACTTAATCATGTGACTTTGCATTTATTTCTGCTATTTAACTTCAACAGCTCTTCTGTTAATTAAGTAAAATAAAGTAAGATGTGTATTGTTACTGTCTGACATCCACAAAATTTTTATCCCCAAGCCTGCAGGGGATAGTGCATGTGTGAGTGTGTGAGGTGGGCCGTATGTCTGTCTAATGTCTGCAGCTAATCTCCATAATACGACGCCAGTCAACCCTTAAGATTTGTTTTGCACATTTATGACTGTTTGCTCATGGACCTATCATGGTTGGGATGATTATTAATTTTTGATAAAGCTGTTTAATTTATTGTTTTATATCATCGAGTGCTGACTTCAGTCGGTATGGGTAGGAATGTTAAGTCAACATTGCATAACTTTCCATCATAAACTGTTCTCTAGGAACGGGATGAATGCCAGTACAGCACTAATACACCAGTATTTACCCCATAGGAACTGATTTTACTGTGACTTAACTGCAATAAATAGATCTAACGATGCCAAAATAACTACAACTTGATGCAGATGTGTGAAAAATAAACTGAAGTGATGCTCTGTCAGGTCTGTCCGCAAGACAACAAGCAAACTATTCTTAAAATGTATGTTTTCCTTATAGATTTTGGCTCACAGTGCAGATAACACATTTTCATTACTGCTATTTTTACAAATTTGGAGTTATACTGATTGAAACATGGTGCTAAATTTAAGTATATATTGAAAAAGTCTTTTTTCAAGTATGAAAAGCTGATTTTAGCCAAAACCAGATGTTCATAATTTTTTTTTATAGTAGGAAATTGGCTTTAGAGCACTAGGCCATTACTCCTCAGTCACTCTTGGTGTAGATAGAGAAATAATGAATAATACAGTAGTGGTGCAGTGTTAGATGATTAACATATTAATAACTCATAGCTGAAGCAGCAGTGTGCTGCTTTGTGTCGTGATACCTTTGATTGATTCTTATACATCGTCAATAGCATTGTCTTGAGAATAGAAGGAAAAAGGCTTAACTCTGCCACGTGTGCACATGAGAGTTATCTGGGATATTTTAACCAATAATTAGTTTTGCAAGAGGAAGATTAAGTTTGTTCATGTGTATCAAAAGATCTGCGCTCATATAGCATTGTAGATTACAGTGAGTCTCCTGGCACTAGCCCTGATGCAGAGTTCTCTCCTCTGCTGCGGACATACATTCAGAACTTTTTTCCCAAACATGTAGCTGAGTGGTTTGCAAATTGCAGGTCAAAGGCCAAAACTGGTCCTGTTACAAAAAATATTTGGCCCCAATGTGAGGAGAGGCATGTGGGCACTGTGCCTCATTCTGCTCCAGACTGAGCAGAGAAACAATATAATAAATCTTCCAGAAGAATATCACAAATAAATGACATAATCCACTTCATTTAAATGAAACAAGCACCCCTTAAATTAAAACACACTTCTGATTCCACAGCTTTAGCCTTAGATTAGATTAATGTCAAAACCGTTTCTTTTATTTGACTACAAATGAAGCAGGCTACTTTTTATTAAATGTGGAGAATACATACATCACTTCCATCTGTAGTCTTGCAGTGCAACACAGAAAATACATCTGCGTATATGAGTCATTTTTTTGCCAAATGAGTATTAGCATAAGCTGCTCTAGCTCTGTTCTCAAATTTATTAATGGATGAGATGACATCTGCTCTTGGATACAATCCTAAAACAAACAGTTTTACATATAAATGTTGTTTTTAAATTATAATGATTATGTGTATGTTCCACTGCATGTTCCCAATGTGCCTGTAAAACACAGTGTCTCCCTTTCCTTATAAAAGAATCAAGGTTTCCACCTCTGCTGATGAGCCGGCCTTCTCATAGCAGCAAACATGCTGAGCTGTGACTGGCTGTACTATTGATATATACGTATTGATTGATGCTTGTTTTCAGCTCACTGAGCCATTTAAAATGTATGTTTAGCTGCATTTTGTATTTTAGTAAAAGAAATATAGCAGGCCATTAATATTAACTTTTTTAGGCAACTAGCACAGGCCAAAGGTCCAGGCCCTTAACTTTTAAGTTTTCATCAATCAATGTCAATCAAACAACCACAAAAGCCTCCAACACAGCTACTAAAAGACAAAGAGTAGTCACCAAAAATGTGATAAAACCCTTGGAAAAAAGGCAGAAAAGTTTTAACACTTGCTTGAAGTTCTGACAAAGTGAACATTTAACTCACACGACTGCTCAGCTGTTTCCGCTCTGACATGAAAGAACAATTACAAGTTGCCCAAATGAATCCAGTTCCTGAGTTCCTGAAGTTCTCTCCATTTTCTCCTGTGAGTGGCCAAAGTTGTCAGATTAGCAACTTTTTTTTCCTCTCTTGTGCAATTTCTGACGGATTAGCCTGCAGCAACACATCACACTGCCACCTTCTGATCAAAGTACATTTATGCAGCTCTGTCTATTGACTCCAAACCAATTGATGGTATTTTCTTTCATGCAACATTTTAAAATTTAGCTTTATATTTCACTTCAAATGTTATGGAAACACTATTATTGACTACAAAAACACGAAAATAAATGTCACACTGGGTGACACAGAATGATGACAAATGGACACAAAACTGCTAACAGATGCAAAAGTAATTTGAACAGAGATGAGACTTTCAGAATACGTCCACATTAAATTTGTAAATACATCTTTTTCTCTGTTTTAGATCCTCTGTTCAGACTAAATTTTTCCTTTTCATTCCCAAAGACAGCCTCCACTTTATGTAAATTACAAATGACAACTTGAGAATGCTTGAAATTCAGAATGGGTGTCTATAATTGCAGAAAAAGTACCACCTCAGAGTTGTAGCATTGGATACATTGTCTTTGTACTGTATTAAATTGAATGTAGGTTGCAAAGGATTTCCAAATCCTTGCAGAGGTTGGAATTTCCAGGCTGGAAATGAAATCACTGCAGGTGCACGATGCCAGGCGCAAAGAAAAAACATGGCTGGCTGTGACAAACTGATTTCTGTTTGGAAAGTATACTAACATTTTTAAGCAATAGGTAATTTGTACAGTAACAGTGTGATTTTTATTAATTTAATGCTTTGTCATTTCATTGTCACAGATTTACATTGTGCCCAGCTTGTTATACTTAATATATAATCACTAACATCGCCCTCTTAAACAGCAGCCCATTTTTTAACAGAAAAATGACAAAATATGAGACTCTCTTTTAAGTAGGAAAGATGAACCACTGCCAACATTTTTCATCATTTTAGTCTCTGTGTCAGTGTGTGACACGCTGTAACACCTCCCTGATTACATTCTCAGTGTAAACTCCACCCTTTTCTATTAGAACTGCTTGTTAAAAACACATCACAGAAAACTGTGGTTCCCTCGGTTTAATGCTATGCAGAATGTATATTTTATATTTTATATACAGTATTCATGGGTGAGAAAATGCTCTGTGGATGTGAGCCAAGAACTTCTAAGATGGCTCTTCTAAGGACAGAGAGGGAACATCCCCGGTGTGGGATGTGTTATACACACCATTTAACTGAGAAATTGTGTTTCCTTTTCAACATATCTCCGCAGCCATTAGAGAGGATTTGCCCTCCGCTCGCGGGAAGTTTTGGTACTCCGGCAATACAGCCACATGGCTAACAGCCTTTATCACGACTTGGGATCCACCAGAGCCCGAACAATTACAAGGGCCCGTGTTCTTGTGAATATGTGTCACATTAAATTTGCTGTGACAGGAAGGAAGGAGGGAAGTGAGGACAGAAATGCTGTAGGGATTAATGTTGAGCTCGGAAGCCCATTTCTTCAAGGCATTAGCTGCCTGGTGGAGCGCTGAGGGCCTGACAGGGAACTATGACACAGCACGTTGAGCCATTTGGGAGTGTTACAACTGAACACACACACGTTTTTTTGAACCCCCAAGTGTGTGCGAGTGTAAGCTGGCGCACAGATCACACACCTAAGACTCGTACCTCAGAGAGGACTCTGAAGTACTCCGCTGTGTGCGACACACAGAAACATTTGCATGTGGGACTCACCTTCAAAAGTTGTATTTTCCATCCGAATAAATGTGCAACAAATAAATTATCATTACAGAGGATGAAGTTTTAATAAATGGGAGAGGACATATTGTCAACAGGACCCAGAGCCACTGAACGTAGAGGAAAAATAGAGGTTGATAAATGATGCAGAAATGCATATATCTACCCACACCCGTCTGCGTTGTATGTAAATAAGTTTGGCCTACAGGTTCGTTTTATTTGAAGGGACGGTGCTCTAAAAACAGGCCAGAGGATTTCAGATTGGTGTTTTAACGGTGTGACCTTTGAGTGAGTTGAATACATGCAGACAGCAGCGTGGAGCCTGATGAATAGCTTGGGTCTTTTCCCAGCTGGGAGAGCAGATGCTGAGAGGAGAAACAGAACATGTTTTTCTATCCTCCTGCACTCTCTTTTTCTCCCTGCTTCTAATCTTATATTAGAGATGTGAAAAGGGGGGGTGGGTTAGAAGGGGGGCTCAGGAGATGACACACTATTAACTCTCCTGGCGTTAATCTTAATGCCTCATGCTAGAGGACTATACACAATCCATTTTAATGCAATTAGCTCTTGCCAGGAAGGATGAGTTATTCAATGGGAGCATAATTGCATCCTCAAGTTTTTACACTGGTTCATTCCAGGGATGTAATTACTTTCATACATGGTTTAACACACGGAGCCACTGACACATACGGTATGTACACATGCCGAGGCACTCATGCAGACACATACAAAGTCATATGAAATTAAGTTGACACGTAATGCAATTTTACCTGATTATTCAAAGTAGAAAAGTAGAACTGGCTAGCATCAGGTTTCATCAGTGTTGGCATTCGCATAGAATTCCCAAGTAGCAGACCCAGACGCACCGGGTCTGGAGATTGATGGGCTGGCTTTGGATGTTTCACCCTGAGGGGGACAACTGTGTCTTCCTGCTGTCCTACAAAAGTAGCTGCTTTGTATTAAAATCAGGATGACAAAAGCTCCAAACATTACCCTTTGATATTTCAGAGGAAGATAAAGTAGGATGCACAATACACACGCTGGCATTTTTCTTCCTCAGTCTGTTTACCCCTTCCTTTCTCTTGCCATCATCACTCTTTTTGGCTTTAAAAGTCTGCTTTGTTTAAAGTATTTCTAAGAGACTTGGCAGCAGCATCCTCCACACATCTCTCTACCCCCCCACCCTCAGCTCCGCTTCCCAGGAGTTCTCTCTATATGTATTCCTGTTGTTAGAGTTTGTCACGGTTCATTGATTAGCTTTTTGTTTATGATATCAATACATGACAGATGTAAAGTTGCTTTTCCAGACTTGATTTCTGCCCCCCTTAAGGATAATAGACTTTGAAAACATGAGGACATCGCAGGATGATGACATCTTGTTGAGAGCTATTGCAAGGATACGGAGCACAAAGACGGGTTTCACGCAAACTTGATAAATTCTCTCGCTGCTCACGGTGAATAGCTTAAACACTAAGTCCCCGTTCCCTTTGCCTCATATTGTAGTATATTACACAGAAAGCAAAGATAGAAGGCTTACAGCATTGTCCCTGCGAGGCCAGTGCTTAACCAGTGATGTCTGTGTAAATAAAGGTTCTGTGTAATGGGGGAGGGAGGGAGGAAGCCGAGACATAAGCCCAATGAGCTGCCGCGAGGGAGATTGTTCCTCTGCTCTAAGTCTATAAATAATGGAGATGAAAGGGAACTAGGCCTTGAAATTATTTGGAGTGGCCCTGGGCTGCCCATGGGCCCCTGTCAGAGCCAGGGGGGAAGCAGGCCCTGCGTCCACCCACAACTCCAGTCCCGAGCCTCCAGTTAACTTTGGCAGGATGGCAATGCTCAGCCATTTACAATGAGGGGGTGATCAATTGTTATGCAACTGCTTCACTTCTCTGTATTATATTGAGCTAATACACACAGTTGTGGGAAGAGACTGCAAGAATCCACTGTTGTTGTAAAAGCCTTTTTGGCATCAAGGGGTCACATTTGTCCGAAACAATTATGCATGATGTAATGACATCTTGATTGCACTTTAAAAAGCATCTTGATGTTACCCTGGCAGACCGGGAACGCTCATTCCTCTCAGATCTTGAAAAGGATGTTTCCACTCAAATCCTCTCTGACACCACAGTGGAAGGTGGGGCCCTCTGTGCTGCTGTGATGTGTCCTCTGCTGTGGCTCCGTCCCCCCCTTTCATTCAGCGCCAGCAGCAGGAGCGGCACGTCCAGATGCACTGACCCCTGCTCCGTGGAGCAAATCGCTGACAAGCCGATTTTTCTGGCAAAATGAACATATTTGGCAGTGTTGCCTGAGACCCTTAGAGGGCTTCGCCGATCCTCCAACCCCTGCAGCACTCATGACCTTGACCACAGAATCTTTCTCCTGTACGGACAGCTGTCACGGCAAGACTGCAGCTGAAGGTCACTGATGATGGGAGGGGGGGTGCACAGAAAACGCCCTCAAGCATTTGAGGCGCAGTATGACTGACACCTGCACACCTTTAACCTTCAGGTAGCTGGAGCTGTCATCCCACACACAGACATGACTCCATACGTGCCGTGTACTGCACATATTTCATCCAGGTGAGCTGTTATGTGTTGGCACTGGAGCATCATATGTCTGCTGTTGGGTTTGGACTAAAACCTTAATTTTATACAGTTCATGTATATGCAAGCCAATAAAATGCTCTTCCTCTGTATCTGTGTTCAGATAGAAGACCAGAAGTGGACGTGGTTTATAGCAAAAGTTACTCTAATCTGACAAATATTGAATTTTCAAAACTAATATTCATTGGCAGTGCAACTGATGCGCCTTCAAAGCATCAAATTGATTTAGTTTTGGTTTATGATTAATTATGAAATGTATTTCCAGACCATCATACTGTACCTTCTCTTAATTTTTCTTTTAATTCAAAGTCTTTATTGGCATCAAAGTTAAAATAAATCAATTAATTTAAAAAATGCCAAGCATCAAAATATATAAATCCATTGCAATATTTGAAAAACATTCAAAAACAGTATAAGCAGGAACCCAACATAAATAAAATACAGGATGGATCATGTGGAGACGCATCATGTTTAATTCAGTAAAAGTCTCTCCAATTACAATTTCGCAAACACACATCTCACTGACCAAAACTACACGTTCTGCACTTTCTACATTTTGATGTACAGGTTGGTGAGATTTGAAAGAAATGCAGCTGCCACACCAGGCTTTTGTCTCGCTACTCCCACACATGACGCCTCACATGAGTAATAGCGGGTCGACCCAGCTCTTTCAGCTCCACTTATTTATATTTCAGTTCAAAGTGGATATGGGTTGAGAATATTATGACGGAAGAATATGATGGTCATTCCCACGTTCGATTATGTCTCATAAGTTGTTGCAGCAGTTTTTGGATTGATACAATTTTTCCAAAAGATTTGGTGCATAATTTAACCATTTTTGGCCCAATTGAGAATTGATGAAAATGTCAAAAATCCATCCAATATACAACATTAAGACAGCAAGACCATAGAAGAGTTGGTTTCTGGGATCTGGTTTATCATTTTTCAGTGCCTGGATGGCAAACTGCAGAGGTCACAACAGGTCGTTTTATACAGTGAGATCAAGTTTTAACAAATGGCCTCTTACAGTTAAATGGTTACTATGGGGACTAAGACCATCTCACATAAACAGGGTTCCGTTTTTCCCTCGCCAAAATGTAACATAACTTTGGAGCATCATTTAGGCCCCTTCCCATGAAGATGGTATGACATGGTTCTCAGGTCTTATTTGTATGTAACAGTATATTAACAAAGCGTTAAAACTGAACCTGCTGCAGTCTCTAAAAGACAGAATAGTTCTCTATCAACAGTGATATGAATTTGAATCTGATGCACAGACATGTCAGTCATATTCTTTTCCCCTGAATAATAACAAGCAAGTTCATGTGGAAGATATGTCTGTTTCCATCTTATTGTTTACACTTTCCCAACTGAGGTATTTGAATTCGAGCACATTCCTAACACAAAGAGTTGAGCCTCAACAATCTGACAGTTCTTCATTGCCTCATCCCAGACTCCAGGAAGCAACAGGAGTCGTTATACTGACCTGCCCTTGCATCTATGTTTCTTTTCTCCAGTAACTGTGAGAATTATTGAGACCTCTCGGCTGAATGGATGCACATACTATGTGCTAATGTGTGTCTGAGCACACAAACATCTTCCTGCCTATTATTTCCTGGGCTGCATTTCACACTGAAAATTGGCACAGAGGCCCAACACGAGGAGAAGAATTAACATGGCTGCTAGTGTGATTCTACATAATAACACTCACCGTAAACCACTTCAGTGGAAAAAAAGAAAATTGCCGCCCAGCCAGTGCTAGTGGTGTCTATTATCACGCTCAGGCCAGTCTCGTGATGCAGACATCCCGCCAACTCATTTATAAATGATCTGAGAGTATGATACAGCCTTAGGAAAAAAATAGAAAAACGTGTAACTGTCCAAGTGAATTTCACTGACATGGTGCTTTATATAGAGCAGACTGGACTTCAGAGTGGAGAGAGCGCGAGAGTGAATTCCGTTTGGTGTTGAACTCCACTGTTGTACCTTCAGGCTACAGTCGTGGACACACAAGTCCCACTGTGACATTCATTTCATTGACTTGGTGTTGCAATATTTACCATTCTGTTCCATCCCTCGCCAGTCCTGCGACATATAAAGCATTACTGAAGATGAAGGAAGTGCATTGTTGGGAGTTCACTTTCACCATTTCCCTGTAAATCTTTCATTGTAGTCGCTGTGTTCATTTACAGCAGCACATGTCTGCATTATAATAATGCTGTTAGCACCAGCCATCTCTGGAGGAACTATCTGGAAGTGGAACACTCTACTCGTGTTTATCTCTGCATGTCCCAGGGAGCCGTGTGGGGAATGTGACAGTGGCATTCTTGTAGAACTGCTAACCCAGAGCTCCAGCTTTGGCAACTACTGTATATAAATAAACATCCTGATACACACATTAGCAGATTGACAGGACCAAAATAGAACAGAATGACAAAACGATGAGCACGGAAGTGAAAACAAGGCGAGCTCCAAGTCTCTGATGAAAATATCTTGGTTAGGCATCACCAAGCTTTTAAAAAGGCTTGAACCACAGACTTTTTTCTGTCATCATTTCAGTGAAGTATCAATGTTCCTTTTTAATGTTTTAAGCTTTTCAGATCTGTGCCCAGTTCACTTGCCAACCCTGTTTCATAAAAATTACATTCCCTAACTGGATTTTCATTCATAGAGGGAAATGTATTTTCCTCCTGATTACAGTCACAGCTTTAATCACACGGTTAATGAATTAAAACAAGTTGGTTAGTAGAAATGATGGTTTGGATTCCGTAGGGTTATTTAACTTAAGTTATGTACATACTTTATGTTGAGTGTTTCTTTGTTGAGTTCGTCTCCTGACTGAAGATTGAGTCGCTTTCGGACCCATCTGTCCACTCCCGCCTCCTTCCTGTGTGGTTTGTGATACATTAAAAACACAAGTTATCTGGGAGAAAATAAAGATCCATCAAAACATAATTGACATGCTTTGTAGTTTGGGACTGTAATTTTAAGGAGACCAGGCTGCACTTGCTGATAACCCACCAGTGTTCATTTCATTAAAAAACTATGACAGAGATGCCACCAACGTCACTATCTGTGTGGAAAAAAAGACAGGATTAAATTACTGATCAAAGAAATTTAAATGTTACCAAAATGTTTTGTTGTTGTTGATAAAAACAGAAGACAAAATACTATAGATTGTTTTTTGTGCTATGCACGCCGTATCAGGACTCAAAAAATGACAGACTCACAGAAACATTGCGTGCAAAAGTCCACCTTTCACCTTCTCTTTCATATGAAGTTAGTGGTTTGTGGGTCAGCTGGTTGATTAACGCGACACATGTGCAGGTTGAGCTGTGCACATTGGCTCTCATAACCGGTCAGGTGCATGCAGGTATTAAAAACCCTGAGCAGACACTTTCTGCAAAGCTGCATTCTTAATCATTCAACCTGTGTTTATCACCTCATGATGATAACACCTTTTGTGAAACAACTACAATGACAAAATTATTGGTTGTGGCTCGATTAGATTGACTGAAATGTTCAATTTAATCTGATAACTGAAGAGTAAAATGTATTGACTAAAACTATACTAAAATAGATTTTTTTAGTTGGCTAAAATGCCCAGGGAAAAACTAGGACATTTGGATTAAATTTTAAAATAAATAGCAGATACATTTGACACTATAACCCAGACTTTGTACCTTACCAACTCTCCAGCTCTTTATTCCTTTACAATTTAGTTATCACTCCTCATGAGAGCCTCTTGCTGGCCTCTTGAGATATTCTCTGGTGGAAGCTTTTAATTTGTCAATGGCATAATTAGCCTGAGCATTCTCTCAATTAAGAGCTAACAGACAACTGGTCCCTTTCCTGTGTCCTGTAAACACCAGAGTTGTCTTGCCCCTCTTTAAACAAGGGTGCACTGTGACCGCAAAGACACCAGCAGAAACCACGAGCAGCCAATATTCTGTTGTCTCTACAGCAGTGGGATTAGACCTGAAGGTCCCACAGCTGCAGTTTTATTGGCCACTTATCAGCAGCAAATAAAACTAATTCTCAGAGGGAATTACTTTGTCTTTGTTCTGTGTGTGCTATGCAATGCTCGTATCTAACTACTATGTATGCCTAACAGAGGCACATTTTCCTCCAAAAAGTTTTATTTTTTACCTTAAGAGAGTGACAGAGGTGAAATCTGCAGCAGCTTTTCCTATGGTGTATCTGACATGACAGGTGGAGAACGATAACAATAATTCATTCAGCAGTTTTATTATTGATAGTGGGCCTATAGGGCTGTTGTATGAGTCATACAGGACCATTTTTTGATATGAAACATTTACAGGAAATGTTCTTTTTTTAGATCTTTTATAGCTGCATGTCAGTGTGGAGACTGCCCTCAAAAAACAACAACAGCATCATTCGTTTTAGCAAGTGCCCCAAAACAACACATCCATGACCAAGTGGCAAAGCAAAAGCAGGCAGTAAGGGGACATTGATATAGAATAGAAGAGGTTAGGGATGGGATCAATGGGTCATTAACATTGGAGACCACTGTCCAAGTACCGTTTCCTATCTGTTTTCTAACCTGTATTATGACCCACGGAAGATTTTTAGTAATTGTGTGCCCCTCGCAGAAGTAAGAAATCAATTCATCCTTATATCTCAATGAAACAGCGACACTTTAATACATATGATAACGTTTCTACATAGCAACGTTAAATAAAATAATCATTGCTGACTTTTACGTCCAGATATGGACTTTGTCGCTCTTAATAGTGCGTTGCCTGATTTCTGCTTTTGCCCCTGTCATATTTTTTTACATCCACAAAAGGTCACCACCTGCCAGAAACTGTGAATATGATTTGTAATAGGCTGCTTGTACAAATAGCAGCTTATTCTATTT